>VCRD01000807.1:144396-205670 GCA_006783055.1 Trinorchestia longiramus | reverse complement strand
AGGTTAACTGAGGTCAGTAAACTGGCCTCCGCTACCGTAGTCAGCTACATGGCGGTGCACGTCCTGGTTATAGTAGTCCTTGGTTAAGTACCATACGTAAGACATTTCATCCTTAGCAATTATGAAGTTCCTATCATTTTAATATAACGCACATCACAGAGGCACATTCTCACATCACCACAACACTCATCACTAACAACCGTTATCCTACTACTACGGTGAACGGAGATTGCCACAATTCATTGCCGGAAGAGGAAGTCAAATGTGGCATGGAGAGACGACAAAATATCTGTCGAGTTCGCTTGCAAGTACTTCACAGCTCAGCCGGGTATGCATAATGTACACTGATAAATACGCATTTATAGTGGCGAAAAAATGCAAAGGTAAGATTAATCAATTAGTTAATACAAAAAGGCAAAAATCAATTCACATATGCTATATCGATATACAGGATTCATGATAGTCAAGAAAAAATTTTTCAAATGCCAAGCAGACAAACTTCAAAACTTAAATGTTAAAAAAAGACGTATTGAGGTCAGAGATGCAAATTTTACAGACACTGTACAATCAAACTAACACACATTGAGAAAATACTATTTGAGTAAATATGGCAAAATATTACACTAGTACGGAAAATAAAAGCGCTACGAAATAAATTTTAATTCGCTAACAATACTTCAAAATAACTCTTACACATAAAGAAAAGGAAAATATTTCATGATTTATAAAGTCAACGCGCTACGCACAGTTAGTGACGGTGCACCTCGCAGGCAGTTCAACATTCAATAAATAGGCGAGAATAAACAACGTAACAGAGTTACGTGCGTAAACTGAACAAATCTTCAGACGTGAAACACATAATTAGGTATCGATCGACCATTGTCAGCTGTAAAAACACTTTTGTAAACAAGTAAGACCAAAATACAGAACACTAACACTCGGCAAATTCAGAAAGAAACAAAAAGAAAAAACGAAACTTGAGTACAAAATTGTCAATAATGACGATGAATGTTTTCTACTATGCCAATAATTGAATAAAATAACGTATCCACTTCATTAAAAAACATTTCAATGCTTTAACAATTTGAACATAGCAATGCATTTTGTACGAGATATTGGAGGAATGAGCCAAATACCAGTCATAAAATAGAAGAAAAATATCGTCAGGAGTGTACCCTCATTAATAATTATGATGTCAAACGTAAGCCAAAGGATAACCCATTCGTAATTGACCATAGAAATCTTCCGTTAATATGCAAGTGCTAGTTCAAGTTTTGAAATGAAGCACGTAAAATTTACTGAACCATTGACACAAGAATTTAATATTCACAGACACTTCAGCAGTGACAAAAGTGTTAGTGACACTTCAAGTGTTAGTGACACTTGATTCGTGTCACTAACATATAACCTAACAGACAAACGCAAATTAATCGCTCCTAAAAGTTACCAATAATCTGGTATCTACATGGATATTGCATTTCTCTCTATTAATAACTGAATTTGTTTTTCAATATAAATTTTCATTTTCGTCAACTTCGACTTCTATTTCAACAACCACAGCCATCCAGGATCTCAGCAGTCACACACTGAAAACATTTTCACATATTATGGGTTTATTCATTAAAAGAACAATTGGATAGTAGAAACAATTCGTCAACTTGAACAGCACTGTCGGTCAGTCAAGCGACAAATCTCTGAACAGACTTGATTCAAGGGACACTAGACGGCTTCATGATTTAGTGTTCTAGTCTGTATAAACCCGCAACTACAGATTAAACATGCAGTGTAAGCTTATTGAGAACGTTCAACTTGATTGCACAATTTCTACCCTCAAGTCAGAAGTATTACCGGCTCTGAAGTACGTAGCTAGTCACGAGGGGCATTGCGGCGGAGAGAGAACTAATGTCAAACAAGTTTCGCTCACCAACAACATGCAAGCACGAGAGTTCAGGGAACATCCAGAAATGCGTCTCCCACGGTACACTCCACAGCACACTTTCTTACCCAATACATATAACCCACATTTCACTTACCCCGACGTATCAACGTCGTTCAGCATGAAATAGCGAAATGTAATTTTACTTACAAAACTTTTACAGAATCAGTGAAGCAAGCTGTGTCAATTTTCAAGTAAGTGAGATGAAATGACGGAGTTCCAACGCTTACGCTATGACACGAATTATCCAATGACGCCGATTGAAAATGTTATATAATGAACGACTGAAACAAACGGAAGCATTCTAATCGTTTCCCTTCACTATAATAGTAAACAAAACTCACAAAAACCATAACTAAAGACGAAAAGTAATCTTCTTTGAATAATCACAGATGGCCATAATTAAGGAGAACAATTCAGGTACAAGACAAAAAACCAGGCTGCGTAGTTGATGGGGCGATGGTGTAGACACGTAAGGTCATGGTCGTTGAGGCTTTTAGCAAGCGAGGCGCGTGTTGTGAAAGTGAGGTTGGATACGCATACTGGTGAGCTGGGCTCAGCTGCTGCATGCCTACTCATCATGCAACGACAATCAACGAAGAAGGTACGGGTTAATTCATCATGGTTGTTGCCACAGGGCGAACTATAATAATGTCATTAGGACTAACTTGTTAGGAGCATTTGAAACATCTCGCAAGGGAAGTCATCAAGAAAAGCGCATACAAGTAAAAACGAATTCTCCGACCGTTAACATGCTATCGAGGAGACTTTCCTAGAATTTGTCAGCAAGCGTAATTATTCCGCTCAAAATTGATTTCTTATAGCAATTAAAAATCTGCTGGGCTTTCTCAGACAAAGTTAAAAGCGAAAACGTGGCAAGAGAGTACCACTTTGTAAACTCGGGATTTATTTTAGTAATTGGGTTGTTCATAAAAATATCGACCGGATAATTCTGATTCTAAATTAATAGTTATCATAATCACCTTACATGATTATGGACTACAAACATTCAGCGTAAATTAAGGCACATGACGCAATGAAAGTGAACAGAAATTTAGTTCAAGAAGAAATACGTATTCGAAAACATTAACACTTGCACGGTCAGCTTAGCTCACTACAACGCGCAAGAAGACGAAGAGAAAATTGTTCAAGCACATCACAAGTGAAGAGACTCCAAGAAATCAGAAACAAACGCACTAAGCTCTAAGGCGATAGTTTGGCTACACGCTACGTCCAGCTGCTCAAGAAGGACAGAAAGCCAAGATGTCGAGACGAGACCTAACAAACCAAAAAATTACCGTAACGAGCATCGTTAATTCCGTCGTGGGTAGCCAAGAATTTCAACGGCGTGCCCCCAAATATTGCCTACCAGGAAATACGTTATCAGAATACCTCCTTAAGAGAAACTCGGGAATTTTACATTCCCTCTAGAGTGACGTCCTCACGGTACGCTGAAGGACAGTCTCTTACATTTCCCTGGAACGTAACTAGTCAAATGAATCTATTACACAATCAATGAACACACTACATAGATGAAGACTAGAATGACGTCGCTACACAACTATAAACCAGAATTAACACACAACACAACCAAAAATCAGGAACAAACAAAGTATATAACTGAAGGGCCAAAAGACTCATTTCATAATGAAGACTGGAGTAAACAACATGACCAAAAATTGATCTAAACCCATGACAAATGAAAATCGAGGGAAATCCAGGACAAATTATGGCTTTCTGAGACCATTACCTAACTGAACACTGCAACGATCCATTACAGAACTAAAAATGGATATTCACGAAGAAACAACGAAGAAACCGGAATTTAACATACAAAATTACGACCATGACTGGGCAGATTTCAAGATTTTTCCAGCTCAAGACGTCACCGCAGTCGAGTCACTTTGATCAACCGCAGTCGGCTGACTTAACCGCACAAGGCACATAATGATGAAGTAAAAATACAAGAACAAACAGCAAATAACATAATACATCTCCTAGTCCGGCAGCCTGAGCGTCATCGTCAGCCGTTGTTAAAGCTGAAGCTTTAACATCCCATCATGGTGGCTTTTCTTGAAGAATTTGTGAGCAAGTGCAACTAACAATTTGTTAATTTGTTTTGTGAGTAAACAATACAATCAGTCGTACCTTACAAGTCAAGTGAGGCGTTGCGTACTATGATACAAAGGCAAAGATGCCTAAATCAAGTTTTGAGTGATCGCCATAAAATGTTTGCAAACCAGAAATTCCTATAATATAATTAGTTATGTACACATCAATGTGCTCTTGATCAATAGTTTTGAAGGGATCAAAAAGTCGAGCTCAGCAGTGTGATTTTGGTACCACAGAAAACGAATTTTTTAGCTAATGTCGCGCCTTTGCCTATGTGGCACTGAGTTACAATCACTTCATATGTCAGTAAAATCAACTGAAGTATGAGTGCAAGCTTTTGTCAAAAGTAGGAAGAGCTTGCGTGAATGATCGATCGCGAAATAAGAATGAAAATTCAGTTGGCATTTTCGCAGGAATAACACGTTTAATTTAAAAATCAACCTAACATTACAGTTCGTAGGTGACGCGATAGTTCTCCGAATTTAACACAAAATAATCCCACACGAAATAGCGTGTCCAATCGACAACTGCAAGCACGTCAGTAATTTAGCAAGATGACCCAACCAGAGCTCCAGGAAGACTTAACTTTACTCAAGCACACCTGAAGGACAGACTAGTTTAACGCCTGAGGCTACGAGCATCAGCGCCTCATGTCTGCCTAGTATCATATAAGTACGACGGCCACTCATAGATTCGGCTGATTACAACGACACAGAACTCTAAATTTCCAGTTTTTTCGGGCTCCGCAATCCTTAGGTACAAGCATACTTCGTTTATTCATTCTCAAACGTACGATTGAATAGACAATTTTTAATATTCAAACTGGATACTTTTACGCACATTCTAGAAGTTTTCAGCAAATCCAGTATGTACATTCCTAAGATTAACTACAGAAGCAGGATTCGACACGGCCAAACGTTCCCCGATGGCCCAGCGTTTTAAATACGATTAGATGAAAAAAATATTACCCAATCACTGGCCTTGGGTGATAGTAAAGATACTTTACTTTTCATAACCAAACCAGGCTTATCGTTATGTGACATAACTCGCAATACTGTTAGTATACGTGCAAGTCTACTCGTATTAAATACAAATTCAAATTTTAATTTAGAATAAACAATAGAGCGCGCAAGAGAGAACTCAATTTTTTCACTTGTCTAGAAATTAAATTGTGTATGTCTGTAATCATAAGTAACAATGAAATCACATTACTAACTTAACACGGACATTATAATACTAGACTCGTCGAGCGCACGCAGGCACCCGCAGAGGTCGTCCGCGTGAGGCTGTTCGACCGAGTCTTAATCTGAAGTTATGTTTGCAAATGAGAGGAATTCGACTATTATCTCGTTATAAACATTGTTATAAATGCATAAATTATTATTTGGCAGCATAGCTTGCAAGATAGTTAAGAAGTTGGTCAGCTCGATGATAAACAAAACTCATGGATGACCACCAGCCTCTAATTTCTCAGTCCAGACCAAGACAGATACTGGACCTCATTTGCCAACATGACTTCGACTAGGTGCTTTGATGATCACCAATACTTTTCATTAAATACTATTATTGCAATACTCGCAATCCGATACGTCCCTAGACACTCCGAAAGCGACGGTTAAACGAAAAGATCGCCTCGTATAAAAAAAACAAGAAAAGAATTGTGCTTTAGCAGTTTGCCAAAATGACACGTTGGACCGATAACCAAAAGAAGAAGATGAATTAAGATTACTTTGTCTCAAAACAAACTCACAACTGCCACAGCTATTAAAACCTTTCCTGTTGAAATTGTCGAATTTTGGAAGCAGCTGCTCGAAAATATCGTTTCTACTGGCACTGAGAGCACGTTCAAAAATAGTCTCAACAAATATTGGGTAAAGAACCTGAAGTATTATTAAGTGCTGATTTCATATTCTCCTAAACTCCTGTGACCTGTGTATGATTGTGGTGCGTGTGCTGGATGGTAATGCCTGTGCGTGATTAAGGTGCGTGCACGTGATTGATGCGTTTAATTCAGGCAGCGTGGAACTTTGGTAGCAACTCAAGAATGGACCAAACGGCTCATTCCTGTTATATTTTATTCTATTCTATTCTTTTGCCCTACAGGTAACTGGCGGTATCCCTGAAGAACGCCACGTCCTCTAAGGAAGATAATTACGACCAACAATACCTTCTAAACAGCAGCTCAGGGATAAAACCAGTACTTCGAGTATTGACGAGTACGTTCCCAACACACTGAGAAAAATTCCCTTCAGTTCTTAGGCTCTCGCGGTGCGCTCCATAAAAACTCAACATTTGGCAGTAACATGAGTCAAAGAAGGTTCTCGGATCTGAATCATTAGGTTAATCACAAAGGAAGAACGCTTGCTAGGAACAAGTTCAGAGAATTATATACATAGAGATCAGGATACATTACTAGAACATTGGTTCAATTCATGCGTAGTGGGTGTATTAGAAAGGCATGGAAGCACAAGACGCAAGACCTGCATCACCGTATCAATGATGCAGTGCTGACGCTGCAAAATCAGAAACAGACATCACTACTACTCGTACAGATAGCATATAAATTTCATCGTTAACAGGTTCTCCGTTTTCCACAATAGAACTTCATTGAATGTTTAAAAAATTGCACTCAGAACCTACCATTTACCCCAAAATGCAAAAAAACAAACCTTCACTTTATTATAGTAACAGTCGTAAACAAGCAGTACAGTGCCAGTTGTTAACAAAAATAAAGTTTTTTCTTAGGTCGATAATTCAAGCACACATTGGGTATAAATGTACCATGAGCTACTTTTCATTAATAATCGAATTTTTTAAACGATGAAAACGAATAACGAATAAACACCAATTAGTTAAAAATGAAAATATCACTCAAAGCACTTTCAATACGATAAAAAAACAATTACCTGCATGCACGAGAAAACAAATGTTTCATATACATATATGCAGAGCACAGAATTCTCTACTAACACGGTCATAAGAATGATGATACCATGAAAGTATAGGACATAAGTTTCCCAAGGAATACATCACCTTCGACGATGATTGCTCTCAACAATTTCAGCAACCTTGAAGAGATCTTACATTTCTAGCCGGGCGAGAAGACTCCTAGCTCTGGATGAGTGACTAGATTATGCCAAAAATTATCTTGAGTTAAGCCAAGCAACGAACTCGAAAGACCTAGAATAAATGATGTGGAAATACTAAAAAGAAATTGTGCCACGGAACAAATTGATAATTTGTGTGAAGCGAAAACCTCAATGCTTTTGAATTCCAGTCTGTGCAATAATATTTTTTATTTAACATCCCACACTTATAACTTATGAATGAAAACTTTCTAGCATCTAATAAATACGTGGCTATTAAAGCGTGAAATAAAATGCCTCATAAAAGCATCATACGCCGCATGCTAGTGAATGAATGAAAATTCTTAAATTAATTAAAGTTCTCATTGTGTTATTAAATCACTAAACGCCGAACACGAGAAAAATTAAATCAACAACCTAAAATTCTAACATAATCAGCCAACTAAGTCAAATGCATGAAAGAACAAATTTATTTTTTTCAGTTGAAAAAATGAATTACCTGGAAGCCCAGACTGGTTAGACCTCAAAATAATAAAATAAGTAATGAACATAATTTAAAGATTCAATTATGAAAGGTTTCATTACAGAATTTGCAGTATGAGCGTGTTAATAATTGTTGAATGACAGTATAAATATCACCTACACAAAACAATTATGGTAGGAATGATAATCATGCACAACTGTTTCTAACGTAGCGCTTCTGAAGTGACCACGAGACTGAATGCAAAACTTATGAAGTATCTGATATCTAACAGAACCGGAATGTATTCAAACACTTATCTGCGGAAGTATAGCATTTACTAAAATCAAATTAAGCGCCGAGTTACAAAGTCAAATTTATCACTGGTATTGTATGTTCATAATTAAATTGCAAGAACCAGGTAATAATTGCGACTTTCAGAGCGATTTCCAGTGACATCTGTTCAGTAACATCGTGACGCTACATTTCTAAGCTCGGTTAATGCAGTTCTTTGCAACAGGTAAAAAAGGCAGTGCAGGCAAACTGCTAAAATCATGAAATTAAGTGAGAAAACTATGTGAACAAAAACTAAGGCAGTCGCGCACAACTTAAAAACATCGGTCACTGCCATGAAAAGAGACAGAGAGAGAGAGAGGGCAAAAGCAAGGCTGTTTTAGCTTTAACATTGAACTGGGATCTCATTTGTTGGTTATACAGCGAGTAAGTTTGTCATGAATCAGAAGAAAGCGAACTCCACGACATATCCTACGAGGACAGACACACTGGGCATACAACCGAAAGTGTCCGGTAAGCCACAGAAGGTCAACCCAGGGGCCTCACACCAGAACTGCATCATGCCCTTTCCAAGAGGGCAAGGGCGACCACTTTTTCCTGCCATTTATTTCAAGCGTCTAACCGGTTGTACAGAAGTAGCAAAATACTGCATTAAAAACTGACCTCGAAAATTCGGTAAGTCAATCTTTAATTGTAATAAGAACAGACAAATGGACGAAGTACTAATGTAACCATAAATATTTCAATCATACAAGCTCTATTCTGCGGTAGGAAAATGAAGTACATTGAATACTCATTTTTGATATTTGTCCAATTTTTATCCAATACTGACCACAAGTAACCTTGTGATGTAATTTCAGGACCTAGTCATTTTCGGTAAAAAAACAAATGCCTGCAGAATCCAGGACCAGTCCATCAGGATCCAGATAGAACGAGTTGCATGTGGAAGCCATGTTTGTTAGCGATGTCATCAGTCTGTGTCGAGTGCTACGCCACTAAAACCACAAATGCTGAATTTGACAACTTTTGCATCCGTAATGTTGAGGTCCTGAATAACAAAACGTAGAAATTAACGATACAGCGGAGTATATATTAACCTAAAAACGCTCGAGCTTAGATCATAAAAAATAATTTTCTCTAAATAATTCACTATTTTATAAATTCTATTGAAGAAAAAATATGAATGTGTCAGTTTCAATGAACACGTAGCTTCTAAATTCATGAAGAATCTTCAGCAGTAAGCAACATAATCGATGTTTGCATGAACATAAAATACGACCCTAGGAAAGTTTACTAATTTTCAACACCTACCTATTAAGCCTGTTAAATTGTAAAAACATTTGAAAATGGAATTTGGTGACTGTACTACTTCAACTAAAGCAAACATCAAGATGACGGATGAGACGCTGGAAAATCACTTCACACATTAAATCGAAAAAAAGCCCACTGGTATTTTCCCTAGATTAGAGAGATGCAGTTTACGAAATGAGATTTACAGAAGAGGCATCACAATTCAATTTCTGTAACAGTCGGGCAGGCGATGACTATACAATCTACAAATTTGTAGATTTGTATTGTATTGACTTTCGCAATAGAATACTTCAGCTCCTTCGGGAGATAGAGCTTTCCTTCTAAGATCGACATCTCAGTCATCTCTACACTTGTTAGTACCGTTACAAGGACAAACTAAAATTTACTACTTGAAATAGTACTTTTACACTGCCATTGTCTTCGTTCAATATTAAAACTCATTCGAAATTCAATCAATGAAAAATTTTACGTCACCTTTCACACAATAAAGCTGTGAATATAGTTTCATCTCTATGAAGTGAAAAAGAGGCACTGGTACGTTAAAGAGTCCCTCATTTGGTAGAAATTTGGACGAAATATGAAACTAAATGGATGTTTCTTACAAAAAAATATAACTATTTGATAATAAACCATTTAACTAGTTGGGCTCTATCTCACGAAAAGATGAGAACATAAAGGCACGTGGATTCATAGTTCACATATTCACAGGATGAATACGATATTCATCACAATTGCCGCCGGTGTCAAGTGTGGCAAAAAGACACCTGAAACAATTACAACTAACACCACTTAACTTGGGACAGCCAAATATGCACCACGAGTTTTGCGAAGTGCAAAGCGTACAGTAAACGTCCACGCAGACACAGTCTCAGCAATCAAAATTGAGCACAAGTAAAGGAAGAAAACTCATGAGACACCCGGCACAGGTGAGGGAGACTCACCACAAGTGCTGTGTACGAGCAGCAGCGGCGGTGTCAGTGAGGTAAGTTGCTCAATAGCGCGAAAATGACTAGCTATGGAATGCAGGGTTTCATAATATCCTACTACTGCTTCCCCTGACAGCTGTCATATCTGCACCAATACGAAACGAAGCGTATCTAACACCAAACCTCAACATGTCATTTTGAAAGATCATAAACACGAGACAATTTCAGCTTTATAGGTATGTACTTAACAGCAGCTGATGGAAAAGTTTTTGACTTCACATAACGCGACAAGAACGTAGTAATATTAACTGATATGCCCGAAAAATATGACTGTTACAAGGTAAATATTCATATGATCATTAATAAATGACAAGTAAGAGCGGAAGTAGTTCGCACTGTGGAACAATGGCCACTTAGTCACGTTACCAGTTTCTTAGTATGTTTTGTTCTAAATGAACGCAAGAAGACACAGCAGAATCACAAGTAGTAGCAGCAGCAGCAGCAGCAGCAGCCGTGGCTTCCTTGAGATCCTTTCACTTGTGCTCTACGCCTCTACTTAAGCGGCGTCTCCACAGCAAGTCGACGTGACTTGAATAAAAATACCTTGTACGAATTGCAGGTCATGGAAGTACGGAAATACTTTACACAAACAATAAATAGTTCTATTCGATGTTCAAGTATAACATCTGCAAATTACAACAGACGTGAATGTGAAGTGAGAACAAGAAACCGATTACGCTTATGATTTTTGCTTGGAGTTAACATTTCATGCCATTTTGACCGACAAGAAAACCATAAAAGGACAATTTTTAAAAAGTTATCTAGATGACTGGCACAGCATATCAGAAGCATTTCCTTTGGTGCTTTAATGAAGAGGCCTGCAGATGTGAGCCTGAGCTGGGAGTCAAATTACCGAATGCTGTATTTGAAAGACTATTAATTTAGAATCTAAATTATTTGGGTCATATTTTTATGAACAACCTAATCAGTAGGATAAATCCAGCGTTTACAAAGTCAACTATTTACTACTCGTTACCTTGTTTGCATCCAACGCTAATATGCTGGAAATTATCGTGAAGGACCAGATATATCATACATACAAGATATATTACCAAAATGACTGAACTAAATACAGAATTAACCACGTAACAGTTCGAAGTGTTTCAGTATTTCAGAAAACATCTCAGGTACGATATATTTAGGAATAAATTAGACACATAAACCATCACAAGCATTCGCGTACGAAATCGGTTGCAGGAATCGCTGGCTTTCCCTCGGACAGAGAAAGAGATTCAGGAAAAGAAAATACATGGTATAATTCAATGCACTATTTATACTTACAACAGGCTCATGTAAAATCCCGTACATTGCAGTGAGTACAGTGTGACTCGTCAGCACGCGTCTCGTGAAGTTCAGGCATATGAAGTACTACATCTGTCCAGAGAACCATAATGATCCCCTTCAGAACCACCTCTTGTCTAGAGACATGCATATAATTCTAATCCTAGCACTATATTGCTAAGCTGAAATGGTCTGAAAACTTTTTGCTATTTCATTTAAATAATTTTTGATTCATATATAAAATTTAAATTCAATTTTTAATTTCAAAGCATTTATACAAGTTCCTTCTTCTAGGAAGTTAATATTCGTAGTCAACTGTAAAGCTACACGTATTTTCATGCGTTGAATTCTAAACCTTCGATCGGTTACTGCAGCAGGAGTATCGCTGCAGGGCAGTCTTTTGCCCTTCAACTAAAATTATAGAGGGAAGAATGACGCAGCAGCGGTCTATAACGGGACTCATTCTTTAAAAAAAACACCAATGCACAAAGAGGAAAGACTTCCACACTAAGAGAAGCGATCGTATCCTAGGCCTAATGTCAATTGAAACAAGCCACTAAAAATACAACTTATTTGTCAAATAAATCTGCAGACAATCACCATGTTCACAAGACGCTCAAGGCTCAGTAGTAACGCTTTTTTAGAAGGTCATGAACCAGTAACGCAAGCCCCAAATATTTTTTAACGAGAAGGGATTTTACAACCATGATCTGTTAAACCAGTTGATACCGTATTGGGCATTTATTCTAATTTTATATAATATGCACATTAAAAATGCAAGCATTTTGCTAGTTCATATCCTACAAGTTCTGCCTGGATGATGTTAAGGGAATTCCATCGCCACAATAATTTATCTACAACTCGAAGAAAACTGAAGGTAACTTTACCACAATCAAATGCTTGGCAGCTGATCATATACATATCTGAACTAAGTGTAAGGCAATGAAAAATATATATACATTTTCCAATTGCCAATTAATTGGTAACCGTATTTGCGCTAGAGTCTACCAACGCCTAATGTTATCAACAGCCTTGGTAGGTCCAGACGTAATCAGAACCATTATTAATAACTTCGTATGATTTTCTAATGGTATAACGATCATTATCATATACCAATTGCATACACTCATGATATCATAAAATCAGCACAACGCGCATAATCGCGAACTCCACTTTTAAATTGTAGACGAACAGGTGTTCTGCACTTGGAATAAAATATTTTATAAGTCATAAATGACACGTAAACAGATAATTACAACTAATACAAAAATTAGGCGAACGGTATGAAGTCTGCTGAACAAACGCAAAGAAAATACATCAAGTTGTACTTCAGAATCGCAGTCATAAGGAATTAAATACACTCTAGAAAACGAAAGCGTTACGCGCATAGTGTTTCAATTAACTTTTTATTGACGTGAATACATAACGACCGTTCTGTTAATAGAACTTACAGACACTCAAGGAGCGGTGACCTAAGCTTCACGACCAGCCACCGACCTTGCAGGTTATGCAACTCGCAACCGTTCCTTTTATGAGAGCCCCAATCGTAAGGCTCAGGTGGACCAATATCGTAGCAGCTAAGAAATCACGTGATGTGGTCCGACTCGAGAAGTCACGTGGTATCAAGATGCTAGCATTCTGGATCATGGTTCAAACGACGTAGTAGCGAAGCGGTCAAAGGTTTTGCTGCGCAAACCCGTCCGGTGGCATGCACTTATGTGGAAAATTTTCAGGAGGGGCTGCAGCAGCTGCATGACAAAGCTAATAAAAACTGGTCTAGACGATGAAATTACCTCCCACATGCCCCTAAATACGTAGTACGCGAACAAAATATTGGCCGATTCAAATAACGCATACAACTTTTATGCTAGAAAAAACTTTGAATACCCATGACACCAATTTTTGTTCGTTAACAATCTATAATTATTTATATGAATGGTTCGTATCTGTAGTCTCGAATGTCGTCCTCCGAACTGAAGGTATTCCGAAAGCGCTTTCTATAAGTATTAAAGTATAAGGGATTGCTTTATTGTCGAGTATCAACACTACCAGTGGCGACAAAAATATATTTCTTCTGGTTGTGGTGATAGATGTACACTGTGCAGAGTGCAAATAGAAAGAAAGTGACAGTAATGACTGTGATAGCAATAAAAACTTGTTTTCCGTAGAATTGTGAAATGGCATAATCCATTTTAACAACAGCGTCCACTGAATTCAAAGTATCTCTACAGTCAAACTGCATTCAAGCTTCCTTTCCGTGGTATCACAAACTGTGAAGAGATCTAATTATCCTGGTACGCACAGGAGAAGTCACACAACTTCGGCTTCGCGAGACGAAAAGAAGAAATAAAAGAAATGGTAGCAATGTGTATTGGACTCGTACATGCGGTGGATACACTAGTCATCCTTACGAGAAGGAAAATAAGACTATGGCCCTCAACTTTTAAAAATTCGACTGAATTTTCCTCGTATCATTATTGATCAAGTCATTGAAACATCCGGACAGGACGTAAGCATATAATCAACACGCCCCTCACCCCTAGAGTAAATCTTAAGGCTGCAACATCCTCGTGAAATTTTCCGTGGTAACTCCTTCTCTAGTGTAAGGCACACCTCCTCCTGTAGTTAAGAATCATGGGCTAAGCCCTGAAGCAACAGCGATCGTCTGCACACAAACGAACAAGCCCTGAATGGAGAGTGAGAATTACGTGATGGTCGTCAACCGATATAGAAAACTTGCTCACCAAACAGCAAGACACCTTGTCCATCAGAACTATTAAATTACAGACGGCAGAACGACTTGCCTGGCAACAGCTCTCATTCAGATCAGGGTTGCTGATGCAAGAGGTTATTGTAGTTTTATTCAGCCTTCCAACCAAGGTCACAGCTAATTTTACATTCAGCCAGTAGTTTAACGAGGAAAAAATGAATCCCTCGAGATACATCAGTTCCGTATGGGACTAGAAGCACAAAATGTCTCAAAATGATTAATCTAAAAAATTAGACTAATCTTGCAACCAAATGAATGCAGTAATTGGAAACAAATCACGAAAACTCTTCAAAGAATAGACCAATGAAAGAAATAGGTCGGCAAGCGCGTACTAAAACTAGAAAAGAACGGTACTGAATTAAATGACAGGTAAATACCTTCACCATTAATTGATTCTGGTTATTGCTGTGAACTAAAGAGAATTTTCATCTGATACTAAAAAAAAGTGCCAAATAAACAAACCCTAATCCTCTTCTAGCTCGACAAATTTATCAATACAAGGGAACTGAAAAAAGCTTCCTTGTAATTCTTGAATTAGTTA
Source organism: Trinorchestia longiramus (assembly GCA_006783055.1). Taxonomy (NCBI): domain Eukaryota; kingdom Metazoa; phylum Arthropoda; class Malacostraca; order Amphipoda; family Talitridae; genus Trinorchestia; species Trinorchestia longiramus. The sequence goes on along the minus strand of VCRD01000807.1, from coordinate 190,893 downwards.
ACATATTTCTAGCAGCCATGCAAATTACAAAATATACATGTATGACCTTACAACCCGAATATTTAAAATCATTAATCAGTGTCTGGCGTGAGGAGCGAATTCTTGGTGGCACTGAGCCGCAAACCGGTCGCTGTTGTCAGCAAACTAACTCCCTTTACTTACCTGGACTAAACATAGTCCAGGAAAATTTTACAGCAGTATACAGAGTCACAATTGTTGGAATAAACACATTTTGCATGGATAAACGTGCGGCACGTACTAAGAAACTAACGTGCACTCCACACAGCTTTCATCGTTACTTGAGAGCTTTATTTATTTTCATCAATAGCATCTGCCAACAATCAGAGACCCACACTCAACAACACTCCTGAAAGAAAACTACGTACCTATACAAAGAAATAAAAATTAACAAGAAGCTTCCTTGCCGAAATGGAGTAGTTATTGCATAATATTTATCAAGAGTCGCCATCTCACAATTATCACAGCTAGTTCATACCTTTTCGTTTAAATCTTACCGCTGAATGACGAGAATATTTGAGAAAAAACTAGGAAATTCCCCGTCTACATATTAGGACAGCCCCGGGAATGACATCTGCTGAAGGCAGGATTGGAGCCACCTACATCACTCGTGTTGCCCACCCACAGCACGTGGGGATGAACGTGCACATGTTGAACAGCGAACATAAAGATGTTCAGCATGAAATACACAAAATCTAGGTTACTGATGTTATGGTGTTAATTATGAAGCATTTTCTCAACGTTAGTTGTCTTTCAGAGACTAATGAAAGTTGGAACTATGTACCTACCCCGTACGACATTTCAAGGGTATACAAGTCAGACATACTTTCTGGATACCTGCGAGTATCAGCACATAATAATCATGCAATACATCATACCTCAATGCAGATAGTCTGAAAATCGAGAAATTCTAGTCAAGTCTAACAACTAAGAAGGAATAAAGGCGTAGAAATGACATGAGAGAGGCAGTCACCCCAGGTTCAGATCAAATCGACCTTGAGTGCGACTTCCCAGGGCAAAGTCGACGACCGATACACGTAGACGGCGTGATCACTTGTAAGAAGTCAAGAGACGAGTTATTTTTAACATCACAGTACTAAAATAACATCAGCTTATTTTTAGCAGCCTAGAGAAGTAATCAATCCCGATCCTTGTAAGAAAAACCGCTGATGCTCCAGACATGACTGAGCTCAGTCGTGGGAATTACAAGCACCATACCCTAGATTTCCAAAACTGGGAAGCAAACTGTTATGAATAATTAAATGCTTTTTCTGATCATTTTAAATTATACTTTTTAACTACATGCCTGGATGTTACAAAGATGAACTATCATATTTTAAAAAATAATTCTGAATTGATCACAAAATGTTATACATATTTGATTTTTTTTGCCATAATAAAACCATATTGTTTTCTAAACAAAAATGCACGCACTCGAGTTTTCCAACACATTCGTTAGTTTCAATAGACTATCCATAAGAAGAAAAAAGAGGTAATATCCTTCATTTTGTAAATCCTAAGCATATATAATAATTTGGTTTGACAACAAACGCAATTTCTTGCATTTCAAGAGAAATATGAAGTAGATGTTCATCCTCTTGGTCAAAGACGCTAGAGCAGAAACACGAGACTGCAAGCAGGTCTGCAGATGAGTGATCGCGTGACCTTCTGCTGCAAAACAGGTTGCAGGTTACTATCACTGTAACCCACCTGCCTTCCAGGAACAAATAACTAGACAAGATTACGAGTGCAAACCTCAACAGTTTAAAAGATTAGGGCTATGCAAGAATCTTGTGTCGCACCTAACAGGAGAACTTTCAGTCTCACAAACTGAGCTCGTGTTTGTATGAAACATCGTTCGTTATTCATGAATGTTTGTAATTATTGTGATGAGAATTAACTTCTGAATTAATCTATATGAAGCAAGCTAGCAGTATCGACATGTATTGGCAACACGGGAAGGTAATCTAGTCGGCATACAAGATGTTGTTATGAGCAAAGCACAGAGCCTCGAGTTGGATAAATTATTTCACGTATGTAGACAGGGCTAACTAGATTACAAAGTTTACCACTAGAATATGGAAGGCTTGTCTTCACGCGATCGAACACCAAGATTATGATGCATCATACAAGATGCACGCTAACAATTTTAAATAAATAAACCACGAAGAAAAACTGTCCACAGCTATAATGATATAAGAAGTCAATCGAATGTTAGTACCGATTAGCTCCCAAGTCTCCCGAGTTCTAACAGAAACGTCGATTATTAGTTTTAGATATCAAGCGTGTCTCTTACCGATATTTTTTAAACGGCAACATGGACACGTATGTTTAATGCACTACCTTAACGACTAAGCATTGGAAATATTATTTCTTCAATTGAATGCGTCTCTTTTAATGTTCGAACAGCACAAGTTATCGATTATGTCTTGATAAAATGATTGTAAAAGACCGGTTTACGAAAAATAAAGTCAGCCAACCACCTATCTGAGTCATTGTAACGTCGCACAACTATAATTTCTCGGCGCAAAAATGATCGATATGGAAATAATAAAACAAAAGTATCATCAAACACGAGAATTTGGAGTGGTCTCGACCAGTGAAAGTCGAGATAGAAGTCCTGATGCAGACATCAGAACGCGCGATCAGTTGAAGGCTTTTATCAGTGATAAGCAGCCACAGATCTCATGCTGACTCACTGCCAGTAAGCCGAAGATAAGAAATCCACTAAAGTTCTTTTCTATTCTTAGCGAGTATTTCCCCCCGATAAACGTAAGCAAGATACCATTGACCAACAGACGTCAATGAGTGTTAGTCACTTGCAAAAAACTGCCGTAAATATCAGACAAACTAAGGATTTTGATCTCGACAATCAATGGTGAAGAGACATTAGAGCATAATTATCAAAGATTTAATACTAATACTTTACCTTTATTTTCAAGGCTCTACTAAGTTCGACGAGTTTTTATTTCTACCTAACATCAATATAATATCAATTCAGGCCTTTCATCTCCACTTGGGAAGTGTGGTCAAAATACAAGTATAATAATAGTAATGCACAACTGATCGAGTAGAAAAAGCTTTCCTACTCCCTCGCTACAGACCTCTCCCATATTGTGCACTGGACAGTTAATTTTTTGTCTACTAACGGTATTACTCTGCATCGTCGCTTTTACAACACGTCAAGTTAAGTTGACACGCTGTGAAAACGGCAGCTTTTACCTCTCGGTACGTTAACTATGTAAGCTGTGGCCACGACAGCTGTCAAGGATGCTGAGATTTAGCGTCAAAGCAGAAGGGTTAAGCTAGTGAACCTGTTCAAGTAGGAGCACATAGCCCTACAAACAGGAAAGAAGACCTCGACAGTAGCTGGCATACCCGAGCCTAGTCTCGAGGTTCCTACACTTGCGTCTAGGACTGGCAGCACTGTACTAACGAAGCCCAAGTTCCACTCTAAATTCAAAAAGAAATATCATTTTGTGCAGTTTCAAACTGATTCAGAAAACGGAATTTCATTACCTTCAGATTCTAGCGTTTGCTTGTGCGTTTATTTAATACATGGAGATCGTTTGTTTGCGAAACAACTGTTTAAAAATTATGCAATTTAAGAAAATTAAAATTTGATTTGAACAAATAGAAATGAAATGTGACAAGTAACTACGATAGTCATCTCTTTACAACTATAGATCAACAATACACAGGTTAAAATAACACTAAACTCTGGCATAAACTTGCAAAGTGTTTTAAGAAGTTAAGAACAAAAGATTTAAAACGGATATTGAAATACACAACCCTGCCTGTATTTCGTCAGAAAGAGGTGCAGATTTTCAAACGAAAAAAACGATAGATCACCAGAATTAAATGTAACTATTAGTATGTGAAAAAAAATTTAACCCTGCTAACATTTGAAGAAGAATGAGTATTAATAGCAAGAAAACTATTCAAAGATGAATAGGCATGAAATAAAAAATAGTAACACGCGTCAAAATATAAGATTAACGCATGATTCCATAATATGGTTATCTGAGAAACACATTCCATTAAGATCAAAACAGACGCACGATGACATAAGATAAACAAACATGAAGTAGAAGGTAGATGTGTGGCGTAACTCAGAGCGGTTACCCCATTAGGGCATACGCCAAGGCCACATTTCATCTCCAGTGGAGCATTAATTACAAGACATAACAGGTCAGACCTCCAAAACGAGGTCAACCTGCGCTGATTCGTTCATTAATACAGAGTGTCTCAAAAAAATGTACTCACCCTTTAACCGTTGCTAACATGATCTTCTTTGTGTTGCAGGTGTGAGGTTCGAACCTTTGCGAACATGATTAAATGTGATTAAAGAATCATGTTCGCAAAGGTTCGAACCTCACACCTGCAACACAAAGAAGACAGCATGTTAGCAACGGTTAAAGGGTGAGTACATTTTTTTGAGACACCCTGTAAATAACGATTCGCAAGGGGCATAGCGAGGGCAGGCTAGAAAATGCGTTACCGCATACAACGAAGTGATTCCTACTGAATCAAAGCTATATGTAATTATTTGATTATCGACATACAATGTTAGATAAGTTATAAAATTTCTGTAACTGTAGCATTCGAGCACCTAATATCAAGACTAACAAATAATTAAAACCCAGTTAAAGGTAGGCCAGTCCGTGATATCATAGAAAAAATACTGAGAAGCTTTCAATGTATGAATTAGCAACTTACAGTCAGATTTTTTTTCTGCAATGAAAATAAAAATCTTTGTCCCAAAACTGCGTTCAGAGTCGAAGAACATTTCGTTTCAGACTCTCTAGCTGGCGAATATATCGCAAAAGTTTTGCAACCAAGCTTGGATACGGACTTTTAAGTTTAATTGCATGGAGAATTGTCAAAAAGTAAATACTCTTCCTACAGAAGAACTAATCTTCTGGGAAAATCAAACTTGCATCTGACCTATGCAATCAACGATAACGCTATCGTCCATTCATAAGCAACCCCAACACTTCAAAAACAGAAATTTCTAAGAAAAATCTCAAGCATTAGACAAAACCGATAGAACTAAAGCTCATGACAATCCAGGTAAAACCAGACACGAATTCAGAGAAACGTACAAGAATCTTTTAGTTCTCGCTCCACCGGTGAAGAAACAACAGATGAGATGATGATGGGGAAGCAACAGATAAGATGGTGAAGAAACAACAGATGAGATGATGATGGGGAAGCAATAGATAAGATGACGATGGGGAAGCAACAGATAAGATGACGATGGGGAAGCAACAGATAAGATGACGATGGGGAAGCAACAGATAAGATGACGATGGGGAAGCAACATAAGATGATGGGGAAGCAACAGATAAGATGGTGAAGAAACAAAAGATGAGTTGGTGAAGGGAAAAGAGCAGGTTCACGCAATCAGTTCAGGAGCCTGGACAATCCCACTTTTGACCACACAGATCACTTAAGCTCCTGAGTTTCCTGTCTACACAAGAAATCAGGAGCAAAAACGCAAAATGTTTTCGCAAACAAGCCATGAGTTGATGAAAAAAACACTTAAATTTACTCCGTTCATAAATTACAGTAAAATTAGTCAAATGAAAAACTAAATTAAATCTAGTGGTGAATTTTTTGTTTTTATTTCAGCAGCACCAAAGAAGAGAAGATATGAAATAAGTGACACGAAGTCGAAAGTGTTTGCTATCCAAACGAGACATTGTACCTAACATTCTAGTCAAAAGCACAAACGCTTTCAAACCTCTACGTGTGTTTACAAGCGTATACACTTCACGAGTTCCACACAAAAAAGAAATGATTTTGATACTCATTTAGCTCTTTTTTGAAACTTCTCTTTGTGTATCAATGAAATGAAACGAAAACTGAAAACAAGAATACGAAATTAACTGTGAAAGGAAACATCGTTCATGAAACTATTTTAAAAAATCACTTTTTAAATGGATACTGGCGAGATACGCAATAAAAAAAAGAGAAGAAAACATCCAGGGCACAACTCGGCTAAGTGCCCTCGGCATGTCAAGGCCAGTTTTTTGTATATAAGTTTTTATGCACATTTTTTGGGTGTTGTGAAAGGTTTGCGAGAAGACCGAGAGGTCAATTAGGTTTTCGTGGCATTTTAACTAACGCAGCATACATATATTGCGTTACTCAACAGTTACAACAGACCACTGGTCGATGTCATAACTAAAACAAACCCAAACGGACGGTCAAACTTGTTTCTCGTGAACGGGAAACTGGATGCGACGAACGTACAAACCATGCAGAATATTCGTAATCTATAACGGAAATATGTTTTGACGTCTCTGACAGACGTTCTTATTTATTATTTCAAAATGCAATTATTAGAAAAAAATGGCCACCTCTGATATTGGAAAAAAACAAAAAAATACCTACGAGTACTTCTCACTAGTTTTTCATCAGATTTTTTACTGTAAGGATTCGTATTATCAATGCAAGCTTTCATCTACTAACATGCTTAGAAATACGGTAATTACGAAGAAAAATATTATACCTAATAAATAAACTAATCCGTGTCTTAATGGAGAGATAATACAAAGAAATAACGTGTGCCCTTGTACGCCTGAACAAAATACTTTGACGTCTATAAAGACATATTGATTCTTTAGTTCTTCGAACATCATTAAAATTCCAGCTTGCTTGAAGCCTTGAAGTATTTGAGAGATAAAAGTGTTTAAGTCCGGCTGTGTGGCTTAAAGAGGCCTCACACACACAATTTTTTTTGTAGAACAGAAGCGAGAAGGTCACTGGCAGTACTTGGTGACCACAGCATACAGATGGAAACTAGGTCTGGAGAAATCATATTTTCACTGACAGCACAAAATTCTGGTCTCCATATGACTAATTTTTGAACACCAACGATTATAAAAAAACATTTTTCGGCAAAAACCAAAATAATTACGAAAAGGTTAAGCACTGATTTGTGTTAATGTGATTTCCTTTCACTGATTTGACAAGAAATGCCAAAAGGCCAATAATGTCTACAAGACGAAAGAATTATCAGTCAGTACCATAAATCATAACACGCAAAACAAGGAACATTATAAAACAGGGAATTCAGGAAAGAAAAAATTAAAACAGAATGAACACAATATATCTATCAGACTGAAATGTAACTATCGTATTTTGAAAGAAAATAACACAAAAATAGAGTATTTCGTCCGTGATAAACGTGCATTCTGGCACATATGAGCTGAAGCGCCGTCCTCCCGACTTGTTGTATGCCACATTCTGTCTCCTAAACCAAGTTTTTCCCACACCATTGCTCATCAGACCTGAAGGACGCATTGTTTTACGTAGTTTTGTACCACGAGTGTTATGGGAAAGCGATAAAATATGATTGAGTCACGAACCACAAAAACTCTCGTCCATACAGCTGTCACGAGGTTACCCACACGATATGTCATCCCGGAGTGCACAATCTAGGAATGTAAGTTAATCTTATTCCGTTAGTCGATATGTTCGACCTATTGCAGACTAACGAAGGTAGGCGGAATGTCACGAAACATATTTTACAACGTGTCCTTATCACAGTAATGCTGTTACCACAAAAAGGTATAAATTTTAAGACTGAAGTCGACGTGGGTAGGGTCCGTTAAACGATGCACCCCAGTGCCTCGCCAAAAATAGTATATGGAAGAGGAAGGATAACGTCTTTCAGACTAAAGCATAGTGGAATCCAAATCTACAAACGGGATCCAGCAACAAGCGTTGCTAATTTTGTGCAAGACATCCTTGATGAACTCTAACACTTGACGCAAGGAAAGCAATATCAACATACCACTTCCTAGCGGGTAAGTTCGTGTAGCGGGAAGGAATCGTGTTCATCAGGAAGAGGATGTAGCCCGTAAAGAAGACAAAACTCATTTTCAAAAATATGCTTTCATATACGATTTCTTAGTTGAGAGGGTTAAATTGATGTAGCCTTAGTATAAATGTCAGGCCCATAATCTCCAGAATATTTCTGAGACTGAGTAACTCACTTCAATGCCAGTCGAGTTTAAGGAAACCATTAATTTACTGGCAAAGTCATTTACCGCGATGAAGGCACATGAACCTAACCGTCAAAATATTCAAACGAAATAACTATCATAACGTGGGCAGAGATTTCGAACATCAGTTTCATACGTTTTGAAATGCTGACCGTAGGAAAAAGGGTTTGTCATTCAGACGGACAACAATCGTATCTTGCAGTTTAATTAGCAAGGCTTCATAGTCATGTCGTTTGCAGTAAATTTTTGCTTTTATCTAACAAGTAGCATGTTGAATTGTTATTCAATCTTTACGATCGGAATAAGAAGTCATCACGTCATACACTTCAATTTCCAATTTCCTCTATTGCGCAGCCTCATGTAAAAATAGTGTCAGCATTTATTTTCTTGCGTGTGTCTAAAATCTGTGAAGTTATCAATTTGAGTATAAAAAAGGGGCACATCAAACATCGACAGAGCTTACTGAAAGTGCTAAGTCACTCATTTTTATATGGAAATCAGAAACGATACACACGCAGAGCACTTCATGAAAAAAAAAACAAGAATGTTTCATATCCGTTTGTTTCTAATAGACATTAAGTTAAGCATAAAATATGGAGCTCAGTTAAAAAGAATTAAAATAAAGAATAACACGAAAAGCCCGTTCCAATTACACTAACTAAAGTACAATTTCAGTCACTATTTATTACTACCATATTTTCCGATAATTACACTTTCCCTATCCTTGCATCACCATTACTCTTCGTCTTTTCGATACATCATCACTCCTTGCAAATGGACACAAAAATGTAATAGGATTTTTTTCTCTCCTCACGGAAGAACATATGGTCGATACGAGAATGCAGCTGTCATGAGAATACTTAACACGTCCGATGTGTACATAATACTCTTACATAATACTCGTTCATAACAACCCATCAGGAGTACAGTTCAAAAAAATATCAAGACTAAGCACATCCTCATCTTAGAAAACTATTTTAAGGCAGAGAAACATGAACCCAAACGCGCGTTTCCACCATGTAATACGTTAGATTAACATTTACAAACTATGAGACATTTATATTAAGGCACTATTTCAAAATCAGGGATGAGTGGATGAAAATTTAACGTAATTGGCTTTTAGGGAAAGCAATGGTTCCTGTTCTAAATTAGACAACCTTTCGTTGTCCTTGCACAACCAGGGTCTTTATTTGAAAACTAAAATAGATTTAAATGATCAATCCCCTACCATACAAGAACTTAATTAGTACCTATAAGAACTTCCCACAAATCAAAATTTCAGAAAAAGAGCAAATTCAAAACCATTACACACATTTACAATATAAAAACGAATGCAAAACGTACCTGGGTCCTGGTATGCAAACGGAGTAGTGAAATCCGTGAGTTTTCAGCACATACAAGAGTTCCGGCAATGTTCTGCTGGTTCCCCATACAGCGAATAGCGCTAGAAAAACGTTCCACATAAACAGTGGTGTTGCAAGTTCAAACCTTGATCGTGAATACATGTAAATTTTACCGGCATAAATCATTAACATGTATGTACCCACGTAATAAAAACACATTTGCCAATTTTCTCTCATCCATTCCCGTTGCGCGGGAGTGTCGAAATCCTCTTCGAATTTAAAAACATATGAATAATTAGGCATTGTTATTGACGATTCTATAGACGCCATCTTTGGTGGTAGAATTGAGGTTTTGTGTCGATGAAGAATACGTAAGAGAAATAAATAAATATGAATCAAGAATTTTAACGGAGAATCAACGCCACTCGTACACTCCAGCCGGAGTCCACCCCAGTACTGCGTGCGGTAACGTTGAACTAGCAGCGGACACTGCACACAGGAGCAGACGATATCTGCCGGCGCCACTAGCGGTCTATCCCACCGACGTGGAAATGCATAGTATTTATAGTTACAAGTCAGGCAGCATGCACATGTCTCTTGTAGCGACCATGTGATAATCACGCATGGTCACAAGCAATTAGGCATGCAGATTAAATTGACGTTGAATATACTTTTATTTCAGGCTTCCTTGTTCACTACATGCATTAAATTGAACGCATATTTTTCATCTTCGTGAAATAAAGAAAAACAGTTTTTGAGCAAAACGATCTTGATGCGACGTCAGTATGCAAAAAAGAAAAATATACATAGAACTTTTGAATAACTTATACCGTAAATTTTCGTAAGTTTTAACAATATTGAAAATAACCGTAACTCCAAGTTCCAAAACTTGACTCTTACAACTTTTATAAACCAGTTTTATTTAAAACATTCAAAAAAATCACGTACAGAGCAATCAGGATGTGATACATCCAAGTTACAAAAAGATCACATGCAACTTGTACTGGAATGGAACACAAAATAGATTAGCACATCTAACTCTTTCCTCTATGGGCTTTTTTGTCTGAGATAAAGAAACAGGAAAAAAGAGTCCAGGACGCTATTTCGCAAATAATGAAGATCTGGGTCAAATTTATATTCAAGAAACCGCTAGTTTGACCAATGTGAAGAATCTCTATTCTCGTTAAGAATCTCGTTCCTATTGCCTTATTCTATTCTATATACTTGCAGAATTTCTACACATCGTATAAGTTCAAACATTTATTTAGACATGTGACACAGGAATTCATTCGAATTTTTGTCTCATGAGTAGTGTATGTTAAAACAAAGACTATATACACGAGGTATCGAAATGTTTTGATTTCCTCATTTTTTTAATCACACATTCATTTCTTCACGTGAAATCAAATTATTTGCCAGTGCTAAGATATAAAACCATATCCTACAAGATGCCAAAGTAAACGGGGAAGGTCCATGAATATGATAGCGGGATAATACCTACATACAATTTTGGGCGGGTAGCAACTAGCAACAATCAGCGATGATCTCTACACGAACCCTCGAAATAATGTCTTGCATAAGTAGAAAGACTGTAGTTTGCTGTTTTTATCGACTTCTAACTTAAAAAGTATGTTGAGATTATCTACACATATTCAAAATAAAATGAATGAAATCTATCTTTCTTCAAACGAAACGACCAATAGAAAATTGAGATCAGCACTTTTGAATACAGAACTAGTAATTAACTTTAAGCTACAGTAGTTGCATTTATATTATACCTCAATGCACTGATATACTCATCGATGCACTGATGTTGTAGATTTATTAAAACACTGACATTTTAGATTTGATACTGCCCCGACGTTACAGATTAATTGATGCACTGATAAAATAGATATACTGATGTACTGATATAATAGATTTACTGATGTACTGATATAATAGATTTACTGATGTACTGATAATAGATTTACTGATCTACTGATATAATAGATTTACTGATGCCCGGATATAAAACTAGTATCAAACGAAAAATACCTCTGACCAAGGCAGAATAATTTCTTTCGGGGTTCAATATATGTATACAAGTTGAATACAATTTTTAAGTAATAGATATTCCTTCGTAATTAAGCTGGTAGAATGACGAAGTTATACACACTAAACAACATGAAAATGTGCTAGAACACGCAATATTACAAAAGTTAGATTCGGCTTCTCCACACAGAGTTGAAGACGATGGTTGCTAAGTGATACCTCTGCTTACTCATCGAGTTTGAAGAGTTTTTAGGCTGAATTTTAAATCGTAATTCAGCCTGAAAAGAAGAAAATAACCAAACCAAGATATTTGGGCTAGTGGATAATTCATCTATCAATTCAAGTAGAAATGCAGCAGAACAAGAAAAAAGATATAACAATCGTAAAGTGTACTCTGCAACTGAAATAGTATCATACTACTACGAACAGCGCATCTGATTCTGCGTCGAGTACACTACTTTGATAACTTTGTACGTTGAGGAACATTACTGAACCCGTTATTTCTCGAGGCTTCCCTGATCAGAAATGCAGTTACAGCGAACACTGGAGTGAAGGAATCGGAATTACAAATCACGTGTGGCACACCATATCATCAACATCACCTGAAGCTCAATCTTTTTTAGTACACAACCGTAAGATTCGTATTGCCCATTTCAAAATTTTCGACGCACCATCATCCTGATTATCATAATATTCTGATACACGAAGAAGTTCAGGAACGCCTACGAGTGGCTGTACAGGAAGAGGCAAGAAGGAACGTTCAGCAGCTTGCGAAAAAAAGAGCAACTAATAACTTTTTTATGTGCCTACAACAGACCTCCACAAACACAAAAAAACGATCCTATAACGAATGTGAACCGAAGCTACACCCGAAGTTGCCACAGGTTTTCCACATACATAAACGAATTAAAATATTTTTCATTTTAATTTCGCTTAGGATTAAACTTAGGTGGAGTGCTTAAACGAATATGAATAGTTGAGCCGATGGCGATACAATGAACACACTGATGTATTTAAAATAGAACAAGCGGCCCAATGAGTACCATGAATGACAGCACAAAACTACTCATTTCATGACAAAAAACATTTTCCTATCGAGTTGTACAATGTAGCCCTTTTCCTGTATTTAGTAAAAGCAAACGTATTTCAGCGCACGAATTCTGTTGAAACCCATTCCAGTTAAAAAGCTGCAAATAAATCTCTTTCAAACTTGCCAGCTTATTTCGGTCAAAAACTTGGACTCTATGAATGTTTTCCAGCGCTTTTCAACTAGCATATATGGAAAAATTTATCTGGGGAACCAGTCGACGACCAAATGGCAGCGAGCTCCAAAACATATATTCTACAGTAGAACAACTACTTTAAAAATACAGGAACTGGCCGAAATAAATATTGAAACCAAAAACCTACTAATGCTTAACGATTCCTTATTTCCATGCTAAAATGAACATCTTCATAAGAAACATAAAATTTAGAGCCCCCTTAAAGGTTCCGTTATTTGAAAGATATTGACTCAGTACGGATGACTCTGTCTATTGCACATAAACTAGGAAAAATCTGCTCACTTACCTGCTTGTGTGCGTAAGTTGTCCATAAATAGACGAGAAAAACCACAACAAAGTGTTATTAAAACATTGCAAATACGTCACTTTTAAAGTCCTCACAATAAAGATGAGATGAAGGTCGTTAGGTGATGGAGAGATCGATCATGTGGGAGGTGAAACAAAACTACTTGCCTTATAGTCTCTGGACAATTAAGTCTTCGAGTCATGTAACTCCCAGAACTAGTGGCAAGTTAAATTAAGTGTTGCTAGGCCTTTGATATCTAAGGGTATTATATTGCATTGCTTCATTTGACAAATTCCAAAACGATTTAACAATCTTACTACGGAGCAGTTAAAATTAACCAAGGAAAGTCGGAAAAGCTCATTTCTAGATAGAAGGCATACGTGCATATTATAATCTGCTAAAACTTAGTCATAACCAATAAAATTTAAGGGTTCTAATTTTATTACAGCTTGAACACAACTTTCTTGTCATATAAAAGGTATGAACCGTTTCATTTCAGAATGATTTCCAAGTACATTTTCACTTGCAATAAAAACAGAATTAGTCTCAATCATAATCACAGTCACATTAAATCATAACTATTACGTTTTAATACAATTATTAACATAATGAGCGAAGCCTGACAATTATTTTGAACTCTCGTATCTGAATTTAAACATTTGTACGTCAAAAATATGAACAAAAGTGAAGCATCGCTCGCTCCTTTATCGCGTATTCCATTTCTCAGGCGAGGTAAACTGGTGTACAACTCCCCAAAAAAACTTACTGAGTCAAGTTTATCCAATGGTCGGTTTACTACCTAAGATGTTTACCTAGATTTCGACACGCATTTTTTGACCAGAGATGGTGCTCTTCAGAAAGCGATAACGCGAGATTGGTTCCACAGCATTTCATGCTCTCAGATTGTATGGAGAACGTTTAATTTTACCTTATTTTGATTTGGTAGCTCACATTTTAGATCTTTTTGATTCAAGAGCTAATTTAATAGACATATACTCTACTAGTCTACCTCACAAGAAAATAAGAATTAGTCTTCTGGAAAATGCTTCATATCGTTTTCACTGCCATTACAACTACAATCCTCGAGCTAAACTGCGGATTATAAAGTTCCAAATCTGAAAAAAACATAATAATTAGGAGCTTCATTAAAGGTGATACATAAATTGCTTTTGACTGATGCCTGGAAACAAAAAATCCTACTTCTTAAGTGGATATATTTAAATGGACGACAGATTTACAACTCTAATCTGAAGAATTATGATGCATTGTCGAGGTGTTTCCAAATTCATGCACTGCATGGTTAGAAAAGCAGTGATCCAAACATTTTAAAATTAAAACTAATTCAAAGAAACACTAAGTCTCACATGATGAAATTCATGCAAGGATTTAAACAATGAAGAACGCACGCAAGAGTTATCAGAATATAAAGGCTTGCTTCAATAGCAAGTACACTGTTCCATTCAATTCAAATATCCAAATTTCCAGGTCGAATTTTCGTGGCATTCGTACTGTTTCTTTCCAACAATTTTATGAACCGATTTGGCAGTGCATCCATGAACGTCTAATTATCCTAGACTTAAATTTACAAAGACAACGCGGACAAAAGAAACTGCTATGAAGTACTATAGAAAGAAATACGATGGGGGATCATTTAATATTTCGACTATCACTACTCATGAAAGATATGCAAAATTATTTCAAATGATTTTAAAAGCATTTCACTTATCACAAGAAATTCCTCGCATGAGGCTTATCAGACCTGTGTTTACGATCAGAAGTAACGACCATTTAAAATTGATGTCTTGTTTGTTTGATGCCTCACAAGAAACAAATCCTAAATACATCTGTGTACAGTCAGGTAAATAAACAAACAAATTTACAACACTGATCAGCCGCACGGTCATATAACCCTGACACGTTTGAATGATTAATTCTCTCAAGGAATAGCCTACATTACACGATTTTCTTCAAGGAATAGCATACATTCTGCGGTGAATTTCTTAAAGAATAGATCTATCAGTTTGAAAACTAAAATTCCAACGTTAGATAAAATATATTTTAAGGCATATGTGTCGTGACCGTACTAGATGTTTGACAGCTATTCTGAGGTGCAGCATATTTTATTTAATTCTCATTTAGGGAGCTTAGCTTTCATTGAAGATGTAAAAATTGTGCCCTCCCTCCCAATTACTTTATGTGTATTATAAGAGTTTTCATAGCAATTTTGCCTTCATTCACACACAATATTAGGCTGACAGTAGTAGTTTATCGGCTTCATAGTCACAAATTAATTAAAGCATGATGTAAATGGACTGAAACGAAGTAAATCAATAATGAGATGTTCGACGATGATAATGAGCAAATCTTGCGATGATATAAAGAATTTCCCAGATTGACAAAAGTTCTTGAACAAGTTATTAAATAAAGGAATGAGCGCTCTAATAATAATTAATTCATCATAGAGATAGAAGTCGTGATTAATCACAAGATTGACAGACGGTTATGCGAGAATAATTTCTGTCGATCAGCAGAATGCATGTCTCTTACAGGAAAGCAATATGCATGTTGAAACTCTATTCCGACAGAATTTTAATGAACATGTATTTGAAATAATCTTTGACTTTGAAATACTTTGCTAATGTAACGTGTTGTTTTCTCTCACAGATATAGCTGACATGTAACAGAAAAATCTAAAGAAAATATATTGACAGTTACTAGTCAAAATATAATTTTCTATTTGATACTTTTCTAAGAAAACTTCCTAGTTTCAGGGGTAAACTATGTTATATTTAGAGCGACTTTAATTCAGCAATGAGCTTTACTTAAAGTCATCGCTGTGCAAACAAAACGTTACCAACAATTAAGTATACACAAAACATACAATGGTTCTCCTATTCGTAATGTTAACATATTTATACTAGTGCAGATACTGGCAGTGACTGTTCCTATCTCTCGTGGTGAGAGTGGAGGTAAGAACACGTAGCAATGAACTGAAGTTTGAGTAAATTGTCAGTCTTCCTCGGCTCCTGCATCATAACAAGGAAAAATTCGAGCGTTGCATGGAGACTTTACCCAGAGACTGGAATAACATAAGCATACCAAACTAACAACTCTACTGTAGTGCAGTGAACAGCAATATTTTTTTGTACAGTTACCAAACAAGAATTAACCAATTTTCTAAAACAAAAAGTTTTGGCCTAATAACAAATATAAATTCCAAAACTTTCGATCAACATAGATGAAACCTACCAATATTTTTTTGACAGAATTCACAGAAGACTTTTCACGGCATGAAACTCACGCCTCCATATTTCCCTCGCGGCAGAAAAATAATTCGTATGTATCTACTAGAACAGCTTCGTTGAGGTGTGTTCACTTATGTTTAGTCCCAAAACTGAAGTGAGCATCCTTATTCATAGAATGATGAAAATTTTAAACTGGCCGTAGCAAAACACAATACATTTTCAACTTATTTGCGTCAGTTTTCCTGCAAAAGAATGAGGTCCCTTTCCATCAAGCAGATTTCAGGTACGCCATTGTAATCGACTGTGAAAAAACAATTGAATCCTGTTGACTGTAACGGCTCCTATATGGGCGGACAGAAGAGACACTGACAAGTGGGCAAACTAATTGACACGCAGGCAAGCGAGTAGGCGGCGTAAATTGACACACAGGCAAATGAGTAGACGGCGTAAATTGACACGCAGGCAGGTGAGTAGACGGCGTAAATTGACACGCAGGCAGGTGAGTAGACGGACTAATTGACACGCAGGCAGGTGAGTAGACGGACTAATTGACAGACAGACAGAAAGGCTAGTAAACAGGTATACAGGTAAACAGACAGACAGACGGACCCGTTCATGTGCAGTAGACAGTATACATTGCTCACTCGCTCCAGCAACACTTTCACTGGACACCAGCAAGACGTCAGTTGCTGCCTTGCGTACGCCTCTGCGTGCTGCCCATTACTTCTAACAAATTATGCACCAAACTTAACTCAAACGTTCACATCATTACCTGTTGTTGCGTCCAACTGAGAGTCAGCAGCAATAATGGAGTTTTCTAAAATATTTATGGCAGCAAAAAAATCCATCTAATGGAATCCTCCATCATGGAATAGTTTTAAAAGTTTATAATTCTCATTTTATGAACATTATTGGAGACAAAATGATTATTAGAAAAATTGAAAGTACAAAGGCGACGACTTCCAACGAGAATAACTTCACAGAACTGGTGCTGAAATTCGCATGCTAAGTCAGTCGTTTAATGAGGGTAGTTATTTTTACTTCATGTTTACTTTCTTTATCAATCCCTCACGTTGTCATCGATTTGCAAGACGTTTCTAGCGAGAAATAAATTGCGAGAAATGGCGACCGCAGTACAAAGTTCGTCAGTTCGAACATGTCTTCATTTTAGGGCACGACTGAATTTATTTCACATTCTCTGTAACTCAAATTGGCGACCAGGCTTCATGAAAGTTTATTTCAAGTCTCATATCATAAAGAATACAATGACATCACTATACATGAGGCTTACATTAAGGGTAGATCGCTACATGAACAAGAAGTGCTGAAATATACCCGAATTTGGCAGCAATACACAAAACATAACTTCTTAAATTCCCGATAGCGTAACAATGGAACAGAAATAGAACCGGAGACTGTGTATAGAATTCCATGCACAAGTGATGAAAAGTTATTAATAGTAAATAGATACTTTTCATCTACTTCTTTGCCCGCAATAGTACCAGCTTCAGCCACAGGTTAACAATACAGACCAATAAAATCAATGAAGCTATGTTTGTACCACAGACGAGATCTGTTCAATGGAAAGAACAAGTAGAACAACAAAAGGGAAGTCTCCAGCTGAGTGCTCAAGCCGCTTGTAAGGAATAAATATTAGCCCAATCGATTGCAGCGCACGCAGCAGGAGAACTGGTTATTCAAGTGAATTATGTCAGTGTAAAATTCATCAATCTTTTCTGATAGGCTGAGTGTTGAACAAACTCCAGCATTGCAACTGAAGCAAGTGTATTGTGCACTTTATTCCTGCATCAATTGTGCTTTCATGGACAGCGTGATGAATGCATTGGGCAGTAAACGCATTACATGGAAAACGGATTACGCATTAAATGCATCATATGATGAACATAACACATAAGCGTACCATGTGATTGAACACAACGTTGCCCTCTAACGGCCTGAGCAAAAGTCTACGGTGACATCGTACCTCAACTGGCATTTCACGCAGAATGTTGTTCGGAGTGACAACACACCTAAGAACGTTCTTGCCAAGGTCAGAATATTTATGAAAATGGTCTTGCAAATCATCATATTATGGTAATCTTCCATGAAATTCATCTTTCCCATCTCTGCTACCTATTTTATCAGGCTACACGTAACGGAAAAGCAGTGACGTGCATAATACAGGGAAATCAGTTGACCAAAGCGCAGAACTGAATGAAAGTTGCAGCGGCCTGTAGCGGCAAAGAAGGTGCGATTGGAAGCAGACGTGAGGCTTTCGAGTGGCCAAATCGCCTTACGCAACAACCTAGCGAGAAAGTGCGCATATGACACCGCATGCTTCTGTAGAGCTTGTGCTCCAGTGCAACTGTGAAGTACGAGTCTCCCGGACGCCACTCTGGGTCCGAGAACCAGCAAGTATAACGTTAGTGTGCATCATGTTCATCGAGAGCACATGCAGTAAATGTTGAGCTTTTCTACACCAGAGGAAACGGATAGAAGTTCATTATTCAAATTATTGAAGCTTGAACTGCGAAATAAATCAATAACCAGCTCCTTCAACGTTTAATACAATGTAAGTAGGAAAAGTGTAAGGGCAAGATAAACTACTGACGTGCTAATCGATTAAAAATGAACACCGAATTAAATGTTTGTCTATGATAGCCAAAATCTTAACACTTGGTTTCAACCATATGAAACTCTTCGTTGTCCAAACAAATCAGGAGAATTTACTATGAACTTTCGTCATTTATCAATCCATTACGTAATCTATCCAGCCGTTGAGGCTTCTGTCAGTTATGTCCATAGTCAACTGATACGGCACCAACAATCTAACACTTAACATTAGAGATTACTAATGGGTCCTCTCTTGCAGTGAACACTTCTGGAAGAGAAGATAAATATGTCACTCAGAAACGAAGGTTGCGAGTTATGAGAGTGCAAGGTCTCCCTGAAGTACGTAGACAAGAACAGACCAACAGTTTCCCTCCCTCCGGAAACTGAGAACAGCAATTGTAGCGGTCGTAAAAGCAGTCTTGGAAACAAGCCCAAGGACATTTAACAACAAAGCATCAAAGTAGAATCATCCGGTGATCAAGAAACAGAAAACGTAAAATGAAGGTAACTGACTAAGAACTGCGTCAACACAGACAATAAGCGATGCGGACTCTGCATTGCTTCAGAGGAGCAGTTTTATTCAGTTGCCTCGAAGATTAAACCTCAATCAAGAGCCAAGGAAACGAAAAATTGTACCATTGAAATCTACAATTACATCATACATATGAAGGTTGTTTGAAGACTAACAATAATAGGCCGAGTTCTGTCAAGAAATTACTTCGAAAATGTCATGTCTCGTTTTCCAGGGCCGCAAGTATCGTTGCATTTTATTCTCCGTTAACTACGTTAGCCCGTGTTCTAGAATGCCCCCAATGTTACCACAATACTTCTATTTCTTACTTCAACTAAAAATTTAGAGTTTCAATGATTGTCCTAAGAATTTCTAAGAAGTATAACAGTGAATATCTGATGGTAATAACACACTTAAAGTCCATTGTAATAGCTCAAACACAAATTTGCGTGCAGGATAGGTCATAAGATGAAGCTTGACTAGTAGAAACAAGATTCTTTACAATGTCCCAATGATTGCTGGAATTCAAACCACTATTTCCATGAAGTTAATACCGTACTTATTCCAAATAGAATCTATCAAACGCTGTTTGCGAATACCTAATTTCTAGAATAAATATAATGCATCATGTACAATAATTTAGTTTGAAAACTTTATACTCCTATTACAATCTAATTTCTGATGAATGCTGAAATATTTCCCTACACAAAAAATACGAGCTGACGAACCAAAATTTTACAGACTAGAAGAGAAAAACAAAACATCCATGCTCCCTCAGCTATAAACATTGATTACAGTCGAGTTGTTCGAGGTTGAAAATTTGATAAGGTAGAATCAGTATCCATGGGTTAAAAAAAATATTCTCTCAACTAAAAGAATTGAAATAGCGAAATGTAAGTTTATATGGACGGGAATATTTCCGAGAAAATAAAGCCTAGTCATTCACCCTGTTTCTGAGTTCACCTTGAAAGTAGTGCCGTCATGCCCTGCGGGTCCCTGGGCTCCGTCAACATAACCAAATCCCAAGCTACGTTCAGCACCCCAGAATGTATGCTTGAATCAGCGCATATATTACAGCACAGCGTTTTACTCCACTGATTATATGCGAAACTCACTGTGTAACCGCAATTCATATAGAAATATCTTCACAGGAATCACAGCTTTTATTCAGAAACAGAAACTGTGCAATACGAAACAATTAAATTGACATAGTTTACACTAATCTATTGAAAGCTCAATCGAAGTGTCTGTTCTTACCAAGCGATGTTAACCTAGTAACTTAAGAGTCTATACATATAATAGTTACACCTAGAAGGGGCTGGACTTCAATATAACCATTATCACAGTTTACGTGTCAGCGGTGAAAGCACTGAAATATCCCAAAGACGAAAAGTGGAGGTTAGAACAAGGAGACGAAAATGAGGTCTACCAAAATGACTAATAGATCGACTATTCTAAATCGAGGTATGTAAAAAATTGAGAAAATAAACATTAAGGCTTGTTTCTGATCCTATGAATACAAGAGACTTCTGTGACGTAGTATAGTTCATACTGTAGATGACATGTACATTCGCAATAAAAGCAATTACCTGACGATATATCATACTTTTCCAAAGCAAGACACCCAATATATTTCCATTGTAAGGACTCCAATTAGCTCATACAGAATGAATCATCTTAGTCACGTATGTGTTTCGGCATAGGCAATGAATATAACATACAAGCGCAATGTTGACAAATGGATCATGTGTGGTTATACGGCATACCGAACCAGCATGAGAAAATGGTATAGGAAAAGGAGGTGATGAGGTTAATCGATCAAGACAACTAAACAAAAAATAAACTCATTGAAAAACAGAGCATATTCAACGTTTTGAGAGTTACGCAAGATTTCCCTAAGGTATACAGACAAGAACAGACATCAACAGCATGTCCCTCTCCTGAAAAGAACAGGAATTGTAGCGGTCACAGATACATGACCTAGCAGCACAAAAACTTCACCTTCAAAACTACCTCGATGAAATTATCAACACTTATTTTATCATCAATGGTAACTACAGGATGGCGTACGGCCTCAGGACCTACTCGGCCGCTTGAGAATTGAGACGATAATACCAGAGCATTAAAAATAAAACGTCGGGAACCCCGGCACCATTAGCTTTTGATCAGTTACGTAATCGCAATTTTCGACGCCTTAACGTAGACAAGAAAATGATATACCGTAATAACTAGAAAAAGATTAGTACACATTGCAGATCATGCTTACCAATAACATATATGAACAATAACATATGCAATCAATACGATTCTTATAAACCCGAGAATACATTTATTTAATAATTATTAACATGAAATTAATTAGGGTAGCATTGACACATGCTGTTCTCGTACGATGTGAGAAGAACCAACGAGCAAAAACATCCGTCTTATCGGTAGAAAATCATTCGATCGCTCTAGTTCGGTTTATCAATTCATAGAGCTACAAATGCAAAACATGGGAATTTCCTCTTGAATTTTGCAAGTAACGCATCACATGAGTAGGAACAAATAAAGTGAGTTGCAAGTAATGGAAAAACCAAATGAAGATCGTACTTTTTCAAGACGATAATATAAAATTCGGCTCAGTCACCAGTAAAAAACACGCCAGGGGCGCTTCAAGTGGGATTAAATCAACAAACCTGGTTTCCAAGGTGACTTTAGAAGCAAGTAATGAAATAACCAGTAGAACCAACTGGCTTGCAACAATAACGAGCACTTAGAGACGCACAAATTTAGTGACGCACTTTGAAGGAGATGAATACAACGCTTCAAATACTGTATGTTGAATAACAAATATATTTACATCAAATAAACACCAGGTTGATGAATAATTTTCCAACATACAGTAACTCTAAATTTTAGACCCTATCTTTCAGAAATTCTCCTTTCATGAGATAAACACTTCAAATGCTACGATTACTTCTACGTTGGAGAATGATGTATTGCATAGAAAAAGCTCAAAATGCTTAAATACATGACAATTACGAACAATATCAGAGAATATGAAAAATTAAGCAAAACTTCATAATTTAGGCTGCATAGCTTTTGAAGAGATGATTGAAAAATGCAATCGTGAATGGAAATTGAGTTATTTATATGAACAAGCCTAAGATGCTTTATTTTAATGTGTTACAATTTCTCCATCAAATGAAGTTGATATACTTTTTCCTCCTGACGAAAAAATAAATAACCCACTAGAAAAATCATACAATAAACACGAACTTTGTGAGGTTCAAAGGTCTAGAGTAAAGTTTAGGTAAACACCTAGCATCCAATCGTCGTCCTATTCTCTTACTGTTGCCAAAAAATATAATTTCTGATTGTGTTCAGCAATTCGATGCGAAAATGTTTTATTCCTTTGAAGAAAGTAACAGGGATCATGACTCGAAGTAACAGTTTTCTTAATTTAATTTAGTTCATGCAGGAAACGCTTCGTTTCTTTACATTTTGTGCTGAGAAACAGTTACGGGAGAACTCAAAATTTTTGGACTGTAGTTCTTGGATTTTGGTGAATCAAAGCATTCAATTCATGATTTCTATAACTATAATCTTCCCCTTGGTGTATTTTCAAGACTATAATATAGCGAACAAACACATGATACCATCTCCGTACAGTTCTAATTTCCACAACACTATTCCCAAGCGCCGTCTTCATAATCGATGTTTCAGACGCAGAATGATCTAGTTTGAACTCCAACAGTAAATTCATTTGACATAGGAATCATTTTCAGTAAGCTTACAAGTAACAATATTTACTGTAAGTACAATAAATATCGAACACGTTGCCAAAAAATTCATTTACAATGGTTATACAACTGCCAAGCCAGCCAGAATTGAACATCTCCCATGTTTTTGAGCGAAGAAGACAAATTTTAAATCACATTACACTTAAAACACCTTAGCGTCTTATTAGCGAAAATGTTGAACACATCAAAAAATATCAGATACACTTACGAAAACCCGTCAATACAGGTACTTAGTGGTAAGTACTTTGTTTGCTTTTAGTCGCTTAGAATCATTGTTTATAGAGGAAGTTTTTGCAAAAAACTTTTCGGACCGTTCTTCGTGTCACACTCTTTAAATTCGTTAGATTTCTGGGGTCTCTTTTCCGAACTGTCAGTATTGATGGTCGGCAACGGTTTTCAATGGGGTTGTGGTCTGGTGATAGACTTGGCCACGGCATCATTTTTACTTTATTCAGCTGAAACCATGATGATGCATGTGTCCTCAGTCATATGTTTGGGATCATTGTCCTGCTGAAACGTCCATCCTCAGGCCAAGTTGAAAACACCAAGAGATTAACGCCAAGAATGTTGCGCTTGGTCGCACCATTCATTGTACCTTCAAGGATGTGAAGTTTGTTGGTACCTGCAGAAGATAAGAAGCTCTATACCATTATGCTACCTCAGCCAAACTTTACTGCTGGAAGGTATTCGTGGGATCATACGTCAAGTCTTTTTTCAAACGCGACGGACACTATTCCGGCCAAATAACTCAATCTTCATCTCGTCCGACCATAGATACATCTCCAAATTTTGGAGGTTTCTGCAAATGATCGTTGACAAATTTCAGACGATTTTGAACGTAGATAAGCTTCAACTAAGGTGTTTCTTGGTGTCCGAAAGCAGAATCTTTAGTGTGAGAGCAAGTTCCTAAGTGTTCTTGTTAACTTTCCTTCCAGTGGCTTCAAATTCTTTCTGAAGTGCAGATCGAGTCATTCGACAGTTGTTCTTTACTTTACGGACTATATTTGCGGCCATATGATCTGAAATATTTGATGGATGCTCAGAACGTGAGAGACCAACAAATGACTGACAAGACTTGAATCGATGAATCTTGACACCAAGGGATGAAATAGGTACTTCTAACTGAATTAATATTTTTCTGTAGCTTAAATTTCTATTATGAAGCGCAACAATATACTAGGTACTTCAGTCTAGTTATAACGGTAAATTGACAGGCGGAAGAAGTTTTTCCTGATTCTGTAATCCCACTTAGTCCACACACAAACTATGAAAGTTTTTTAAACTGCTTCCTCAATGCACTGAGCAGGAAGATATCATGTCGCTACCTCAGACTGTCAGGTATACCATTAGGTTTGAAATAAAAATCAGTTCACCTTCAAGATATTGAGACGCAATTTCAGGATGGTAAATTTATCATGTTCTCATTTTTAATGCAATAGAAGTCCATCGGAACCACATTCTTGACAAAACGCAATCTAGTTCTTTTATTTCTAGAAGAATTTCAAATAATTTCTCATCTAGTAAAGCAATTTGAACACTCCTAAAATAGGCAATACGGAGGACAAAAACAAGTTATTTTAATATTTAAACACACTGCAGCTCCTACAGTGTTCTTGTCCAAAAAAGCCGTACTGATTGTACCCCAGAAAAACGCATGTGATTTTGAAGGGCGGAATTGAGTTAACTTTTGTATTTTAGGCGTTACCAATCTTCGGTATTTCCAGAAAACAAGTTTCAAAATATAATGGAAGTATTCGAAATCTATCTTTTGGAAAAACAGAAGATCACGTGTAAATTTGGTACACCTCATGGGAAAACCGACAGCATCGCATGCTTCAGTTCAATCATACAGGGTTTCTCAAAAAAATGTAAATGTAACGCACCCTTGGTGTGCGTTATCCGCGTTGTCTGGACAATAATGGTCATCAATTCGAACATTTGCGAACATGATTCTTTAATCACATTTGTCTTCAGTATTCGAAGCTATTCTATTTCACTGCATGTTCATAAATAAAGGATCTCGTCATTCGAAGTGTGAGTACATTTTTTTGAGACACCATGTATTTGAAAATAAAATTTTTTTACCCTAATGCTTCGAATTTTTCAGCTCATTTAATAAATTGAAATTACAAAACGAACGCAAAAAATTCATCACATTCACAACTTATACCATACAAAAGATTAAGACAGACAAACAAATTCTGCATTTCAAGAACAAACTCATGGCTTCCCACTTACCTCTCTTAATATTGTCCACGAAACGTTATTTTGTTCATCAGTCCAAGGATACGGTCTCACTTGCGTACAGAAAATTTTGACAAGCTGAGCAATCAAAAACTAACTGATCATGAATTAACTGCAAATAGTATAGTATCAATTGCCAAGATAAGTTTATGCTCAATTTTCCAAAACAGAAACATACGGCACGAAGCACGAAACCTCAACCCTTTCGGTCCCGACGGCATCTCTGGTAGCCGCAGTCATTTTTTCGCCCATTAAGATATAGAGCAACACGTGTGTCTGTGCAAACGCTGGTAGGGCAGTGCAAGCTACAGTTTGATCAGGACAATGCAGTGACCGTAAAACATCACAAAGCATCATTTTTTAAGATTTGATGTTAAATATGTTGAAAAAGTTTTGATATCTGCATCATGGTACCGAAAGGGTTAAAGTTCAGGACAATTGACTGCTTTGGGCCATATCCCATCATCGGTATCTTTATATTTAAAATGACTATAAAAAAGAATATTGAAGTGAACGAAATGTAGTTGTGAAAAATGAAACAGGACGTTGAAATAAAGCAGAAAAATTGCCTACAAATCACGTATAAGATGAACAGAACACAGGTTAAATCACTGAAAAATTTCTACTTTTGGCAAGAAATTCTAGAAGCTTTGTCATATTCATCATTGCAGATGAGTAAAAATTTCACGTTATAGAGTAGTGCAAGGTGCTCACGCAGTTCTACGTAGCATGCCAATTTAAGGTAACAGGGGCAAAACACCACACCTAATATGTGCACAGTCATAACCATGAACAAAAGAATCGAGCATAAAATGGTTCAGTTTGTCAACTCTGATCCGAAATAATGCACCAATGGAAAACTGTGTTGGATAAAATAAGGATTTTCAGATTTAGTGTTTAAAATCTAAAGAAAGGAACACAATAAAATGCGCTGTAAGGCGCAATGAAGGTGGAATTGTATATTTATTGTGACTGACACAGAGAAAAAACCATAACAATCGTGAAAGAAAAACCTATTAACAATCCTGCCAATTCTTAGCGAAGAAAGTATTCGATTTTATTCTTTCATATACAAACAAAACATTTAAAAATAAGTGTTCACCATTTCTACCATATTCTACAAGTTACCAAACGTTGGGATGAATAAATTGGAGCTTTCCTTAGTAATTCACACAATGTAAATATGTTTTCAGTGTGTTACTCAGAGTCTGCAGCCACACGATTGAAGTCCATTCAGCTTTTTACGGTGTGCTGTCTTTGTGTTCTCATAGTCTAATTCTTCGCATGGACCTTCATTTATTTTTCCCATCATAGTCGTTTAAATGGCATCCTACATATGTACTGCACTAAGGTCGTTTTATACTCTGAATACTTTGAATACAGTTCTTTCTGCTACAAGCCGTAAATTAATAACATATTCCACTGAAATTTTCAGCAAACCAACATTTTTTTCGTATAATTCGTGAAGGTATACATGACTTGCAATGGAAAGTACCCACAAAACAAACAATAATATGAAAGAACTCATAATTCAGGTTGCAACGCTTTGCTTATTAGTTGAGGGAACTTTAACTGTCAAACTCAGCTAAGACAAAATACAACGCAAATGAAGGGCTTACAGTTTCCAGGTTACACACGTATTACAAAATGAAAACGAATAAGCAAGTGAAGAGAAATACACAAAAATTTACGCAAGATATGTCAATGTATTTGCCCATTCAAACGAGGTAACCAGAGCAGAATGACAGAGAAGTCAGAATAACACTAAAATAAAATTCACAATTAAATCCCATAATAAAGTTGATGAGCCTGTCTTTATTGTCAGGGACACTCTGGAGGAGCCCAAAGCTGGCGACATGATGGAAATATACACATGATGGAGATACACACATGATGGAGATACACACATGATGGAGATACACACATGATGGAGATACACACATGATGGAGATACACACATGATGGAGATACACACATGATGGAGATACACACACCCGACTTACCTTCTTGTGAAGAGGATAACTCATGAATACACGAAATAACAATTCTTCAGGAGACGCTGAACAACCATTAACTTTAGTGCATGAAACCAATGAGTTCGAAAGGTTACGAGATACTTCGGTCTGGCTGAAATGATCTCACTAGGTCATGTTTGGCTGAGGATTTTGTAGGGTCCAACAACATATGAATTTTTCATTCTAAATTAAAAGGAGTATGAAGCAGGAAAATTAACAATATCGTTTCTACGTAGATGACACATTCAAATATAAATGGTGTTTTAGTAACGAAAAAGTATTTACCACAATTTGGTCAACTAAGGAGTAGCAATTAAGTTTAAATATGTGCGAACAGATTATTTATTCAAAGAATTTTGATTCATAAATGTGAAATCATTTTGTATTATATTAGTAGAGCCTTTACTTACCTCTCGACTCCAGTAGTATATACATATGTTGCGTGTACTAACAAATATTATTGCCATATACTCACAAAACGGTGCTATGTTGCTTAAATTTGCATACCGTCTGCGATAAACTGAATGTAGCATGTCCAAAACAGCTTACTGTACTCACCTGAAACAACAAAATAATACATATAAATACAATATAAAAATGGAAAACAAGGCGACAAATAACAAAGTAACCAAATACCAAATTGGAGGCAAAAACTAATGAAAAAATTATTGAAATGAACACCTTTCTGCTAGCTAAAAAATAATAGACATAGTATTATATTTACATACAATAGACTACGAAGTCACACTGAACTTGGAAAACTAAAGCAACTCTGCGTCATAGGTATCATGTGCACCAAGATACCAAGGCTTGCATAAGCTACAGGACAAATTTACTCAAGAGGTACGAAATTCCTTCCGCATCAATTACGAAGTGAAGAGACAGAGTAGGATGCTGCATGTCATCTGACTGCAGACACACCAAACCTGAAGGTCAAGGGAAGGAGATGGGCAAGGACAAAACAGTTCTAGGACAATGGAATGGAGGTCAAAAATTTCTCATTGTAAAAACAAATAATCGTTTTGTGAACAGAAAAATTGAGACTCGACATGATTAGCTCATACCTTAGTTCAAAGTGAATGTATAGAAAAAATTATGATCTGCATCATTGAGAGACCAAAGCACTGCATGTTTTCCAGTCACCAAAGTCATCATGAAAATATTCAGGGGAGAATGTCAAAGCAATTCATTCTTCCATTTTCATTTCAATTTACAGACGCAGACACAACACAATCTTTAGTAAGTAATAGGAATCAGGGAAAAGTAAATCATTAAATGTTTAGTTAATGTGTCAGAACAAGTATGAAAACATTTGAGTTACCAAGAGTTACTATAAGAGTTACTATACTACTAGGTATAGTAACTCTTATGTCCTTCTGCTCCATGAAGGTTGATTTTAGGTTATCCTATAATCAACATATTGTACCGAGATTATTGTAAGCTGTTTATAGTGAGTAAAAATTCGAAACGAAAACGGTAGTATGTGGTAAAAGTTGCATCAACTTAATTTACCGTTTGAAGTCACTCGTATTCCCTTCTGGAAGCAACAATTATAGTAACTTAAAGATTTACACGAATAACTCAAATTATTCGGCTGCCCACAGCATTCACAAAGAACGACTCAGGTCTCCTGGAAAAGCCATGGCATCAAGAATATATTTTAGGCAGAAAACATGTTTTTCGTACAGCATATACTACGTATATGCTACGTATATGCTACAAAACAAATAACTACGTGGCCAAAATGCTGATGCATGTATAAGGCTTTAGATCTACGAAGACTCTTTGGCCAGAGAACTATAAGAATGAGAGACATGGCACGCAAAAAGGCACTAGCGCTAACCAAGTGTTGTAAGTCAACACTACTAAATGCTTACACAATTGACCTATGTCAGTTGCACCCACAGCAGACTCGTATTATTGGTGTTGTTGACTCATCAGTGTATTATTCAAGGCACATTTAAATAGCACAAAGTCCCCTAGGGTCATTGAGAAAAAGAGGTTACATAAGTGTTATGGAATACAGGGTGTTCATAAAGTCTCTTATTAAAGTCTCATGAAGTCTGAACAGCACCTCTTTCACAGACAGGATCCCTGAAGCACACAAATGCAAAATGTGATTAAAAAATTTAATAAACACTGAATACAATATAACAAATCTGAATAAAATATCTTATTAATTGCATGTGATAAATTTTACAAATGGTAAAGAAACTTTATGGACACCCTGTATATTCAGGATTTTGTGAATCACAATACGGACTCCACAAGACTATATAATAACTTTCATCGCACTGATAGGCTTGGCATTGCACGCAAAACATGAGAACGCACTTGTGTGTCGCAACCAAGGTTTGAACGAAGATGGCGCTTTCTGTCCTGATTTGCGGCTTTGATGACGTCGCCATTTTTCAATTGTAAATTCTCGTGTTCGCATTATGCTGCCATCACCGTACACCACAGCCACATTATAATGCACATTACACATCAGCCAGGTCAAGGTAATGAAGTGTCACCTTAGACCTTCAATACGTACGAAATACAACAGTTTACAAGCATAGGATTCTATGTGGAAGAATATATTCCCAGCCAATTTCAGTATTTTAAGTCATAAAGAATAACAAACGCTGCAATTATTTAATACCAGGTGTACATACATCACGGAATCACTGGCGGAGCTAATGTCGCGGAGTAAACAAAAATTAAATATTGGCCATGACTCATTCAAATATCTTCGCTTTTTGTTGTGCTAAATCAGAGTTCGAAACAAAAACTTCGTAGCACCTACTCGAGAGTTGACGGTCAGAATCCTAGAGTGAAAACCAAAGAAGATTCCTCGTCTGATGCAGATAGGTCATCCGCAGCCAGTTTTTATGGAGAAACACAACACCTAGAGCACATATAACGCTTGCTGCACCCAACCCATTATCACGATTCTTTCAAATGTTGTTTTGAAAGTCTTCGTTGAACGCTCAAACTTTTAGACCACACCTACATGTACTGCATTGATGTACTTAAAATAGATGGATGTTATGAACAGCAGTAGTCAAAAGGTTGTAGCCAAGAGAGGCATGCAATACATTGAATCATCCAACATGAACTCATGCAGAGGACGCAGAGTCTGGACTTCATAGTGACGCTAAACTTCAGGCATGTCTGAAAGACTTCAACTGGACCTTCAAACGGGGAAAAATAAAAATTTTTCTAGCACTAAATTAGGATTCTTCCATTAACATACTGATTCTAGGAATGCAAAGAATGACGTTGAATTTCATTAGTACGATAACCAGCTCTACACAGATTGTAAACGAATTATTGCTTGCACGACGAACATTATTTTAACTCTACTATTAAATTAAAAACTTTCATAGTCCGTGTTTTCTTAATACTCTATGGTATATTAATCCTTGAACTGATATCACTATCATGATAATCATTTTCAGAGAAAATATATTGGTTAATGGTCAAAACGATTCTCCTTCGCTAAGCTAGTACACACTTTTCATTTCTCTTTCCTATTTGAAGACCAAGAGCGTTGCTGCCCTGGCCAATATGAACGGAAGAATGGTGTCAAAGAGAGAGTAATCAATAACTGAGCGTGGACCTTGCACGGTCTGACTGATGATTTGCAGTGGTGCAGTGCAGATCATAACACTGAACCGCTATGCATGAATCGTCAAGCCAACAACAGATATACACACAGTATTTGTTACTGCGTCCGAACAAAAGAATCGGCAGAGCAGAAAGCGCTCGAACAATTACCGAAATTAAACAGCATTCACGCAATAGCCGCGAGAAGCAAAAATGAAATTTGTTCAGTGCACGAGACTAAGAGAAGCTAATAGCATAAAAAAGAAAGTATGGGAATTTCCTGTGTCCCTAATTCTATCACAAGATAGTGGCACCCGTTCGATTGAATTTTAAAGATTGAATATATCATTCAAGATTATAAGTACACACAACAGTTCTTCATGAGATAAGCTTGAGAAAATTGTGAGAACGAAGAGAGCATTTGGTTATGACGACACCACATCAATATCAAAAACGGAAGGAATTACAACAAGCTTAGAATCAGGAAAGATGCATCGAGTGCATATAACGTGTTGTCTCACTAACATATTTCGACACGAAGTCTAAGGCTAATGTGTTGAACCATGTTTTCATGAGTTACATAGCGCATATGCTCAAGGCATCGCCTTGTTTTTGCTCCTACGAAGGAGCAAAAGTGAAAGCAACGTTCGTATAAAAGCGCTACACCGTGCAGCACTTCTTTCTTCAACTCTGCGTCCATTGCCAGCAGCTCGTGCAGCGCTCACTGGACACCTGCATTGCGGTTGCTTGCTTGCATCGCCGTACGCTTCCAAGACGAGCACGTGCGCGGCTGAGGCGTAGCTGGAGTGCTAACTGGTTTTCACACTCATTCCTAATTGTTTTTACACGGTTCATGGTAATTATTATCTCATACTAACGAGTAGGGTTCTTTCGATTCCCAAAAAAATGTTTTATCAAAGGGAAATTGAATATTTTCGTTTTAATAACATTTTTATTAATATTTTAACTTATAACTATGGGTGCAAGCAATCAGATGTCCACAAGAGAATTATAAATGAATAAATAACCATTACAGGAAATAATCGTTCCAGTGAGGAGACGTAAAAATGTACGTAGGTAAAAACGTACAGATATTCGTACGGAGATTCGCTGCACAATATCTCTTATGAATAAAAGGAAAGAGAAAATAAGATAAGGACCATGAAATTAAGTAAGTTAAAGAACTCTGCGCCCCTATGAAAATAGAAAATACAATGGACTACAAAACACGCCCACGGATGTCAACAAAACCATTTCTAACAACCCCTCAATGTTTACTTGGAAACGAGCTGCGAAGTCTACTCTGAAGAAGTGCCAAGTTTCTCTGGCACCGAAGAGCGAGAAAAAATAAGATCTTATGAAAAGCGCTTAAAAACATCTTGCTGAATGTTAGTCACAAAAGCAAACAAAAACACAGAATCACAGCACATAAAGATGATGCTCACTCTGAAAGTCTGATTCAACAACACGATTTTCAGCCTTGATCTCATAAAATTGGCTTATCAAGATAAACTCGGCAAATCGCAATTTAAAAAATCAAAGTCATCTCAGGTTTATCTCACAATAATAAAATCACGCAAGCTATGGAGTGGCTCGGTGAAAGTTTAATGCTGCTATTTGAAATCACCCACATCCGGTATTACTGCAGAGGCTCACTACCTTCCTCTTTTCTCGTCTTCTTTCAAGTATTACATTCATAGCCATTATGTTTCTTTAAGCGTCCTCTCCCTATCTCTTCTTCAGTGCCCTCGCTTTATATTTTCTTGCTTTTTCGGAAGTTTTAATATTTTTTTGTTCCTTGTACACTCAAGTCTCCATAATCAGTTTTTTTGGCAAAATTAAAACTAACGCCGGTCAAAAATACTGGATCAAAATTTAGGCATGAGTTTAATGCTCAAAATACGACGTTGAAGTATACAGCCTTTGCGATAATCGAGAGCTCAATTTATCAACTTCATGCGACGTATTTCATTGTAACGCATCCATAGAGTAATTCTATGTTCATACTCTTTTCTACACTGCATGAAGCACACTTGAGCTAATTTCCGCCCATACAGCAGGGTGAATTACCTGTAATTAATACTGCAAAATTATTACAAACTAAGATTGTAGACGACTGCATTAAATATTGCTTATAAACTAAGATGAATCGAAGTATCGTTTTTGGGCCAGAACCAGTCAATAAAATATATATAAAATTAATTACAAATTTTGAGCATCAGTTGGTACTAAGTGTCAACTACTTTTTCGTAGTTTTGGCTCGTAGTAAGCGATATTTTCATGGTATCGATCATACCTCCAACGAAGTATCACAAAACAGTACTAGCATAATTTTGTGGTTGGTATACCTTATACAATCGCAGTTACATTTCCTGCAGCCGCTGAGAGAAAGCTTACTGGTACGCAGTTAATAGATGTTCTCAAAGGAAGAAGTAGACACGAACAGCACCGAAATTGCACCAACAAAAATCGGTTGCACAATGTCACAGCTACCCTCTTAGGAGAGAACGAAACGAGGAAAAATGTAGAACAATATTCAATTGTGAAAATGACATGTATAAAAATTATCAATCAAATTAATCGTGACATTACGAGTCACCCCTGACGAGCATGTAAAGACACCTCACAGTGAAATACAGTTCAGTTGCGGCCATCCACATCCCAGGTAAAGGCTTGTGTGATCCAATGAAATTCGTTTAAAATGAGCAGTCCATTAGATATCACGAATCACACGCATCATGCATGACCACGCATACATTAATAAACTATGCCACGACACTGTCCCGCACAACATGAGGAGGAGGAGGCTGAGGGGGAATCATTCATGCATTTGAAAGTGTGGGCGAAGTCCATGATTTAGATTTTAGACCCCATCCTTCAGGTTAGGGAATCCCAGAGTGAACTTCAAGTGCAGGTCCCAGAGCTATCGTCAGCTTATGTCTGCAACGTTGATGCCAAGTCTCGTCTTTCACACCTATTTCTTTTGAGAGAAAAGGACGAGGCAAGACAAGGTCCTTTATAAAAGCAGTGTAAGAAAATAAGTGATTAACAAGCCTTATGGTGTCCAGCTCAAGCTCTTTATTAGCTTTTTCAAAGCGCTTCTCTCACGCCTTTTATCTCCCCCTGTTCACCTCTAACTTCCGTTCCTCTCATTTCTTACACTTTTCTAACCAGACGCTGTTCGTTTATCTGTTTACATGACCGCATTACAGTGATACTCTACACACTAAAACCACGCAAGCAATGTTATATAAAATTCATCTAAATTAATTATTCGTATACAAAGAAGGCTCAAAACTACAGATAAAGCCCAAAATCCTTGATGCAAATGCCCATAGACAAAGGAAGAAACAACTAGACTAATCATCATGTCTTCAATGCACAACAATAAAATAAACATGGAACTTTTCCCTTAAGCAGGAAGCTAGCCGTTGTATGGCAGGAGAACATCACTTGCACATGAAATCTGTCTACTCGATCACTTCTGCTGAATTTTGCGACGACATAGAGCAGCACCTTCAAAGCCTCAACGCGACTTGGATATTTGTTCAGAGGTTTTAGCTTCACAAACTTTGGTATAACCTTCGAAAAACGTGATTCCCTCCATTCTACACTACATACTCAAAGTACATTCTTAACGTATGTTTTTATTCTAGTAATTTAGCCGTTTTGGCAAAAAAAACTCGAGCCAAATGTAACTTGGGTAAACCGGAGTACGTGAAAAGTATACCCTCTACCAGTGAATTAGGCGAAATATTCCAGGACACATGTACTTTTTAGTTAAAATTATAACATAGAAAGCATTATTACATCTGTGCCTACTACTACAGCACTCCCCTACACATGTTGAGCAAGCATCCCTGAGCTCAGCTGCTTTAAGATGCCTCAAAAGAAGCGAGGTTTGATCAGCATGCCCCCGGAAATCCGGTGTTGCATGCACCTACATGGCCAATTCTACTGTTTCTTATGGTATGTTCAGCAGAAAATTATGTTAGGCACTCGTACTCAACGTAATAATACATAAACGTTGTCGTAATAAACTCGATTACGAAAAATCACGAATCACAAAATCTGCTTTGAGATACACCTATTCGTTTGGAGTTTATGTATAGGACTATACATGTGAAATTGTTGAGTATCATTTAAAATTCAAATAGTAGATAAGCTAGAAGTTGTAGTCAACCAGGGAGTGAAGTTGAGCAAGCAGAATACTATTCAGAAATAAATTTGTTTACACTAAGTTGAAATTTATGAAAAGAAAGATCAAGCATTAGATGAAAGGTAACGAATTCAAAATTTGACTAGAGTACGATTAGGCTTGACGAACCATGTGTATCATGGTTCATTCAAAAAAGATTTGAATGTGAAATAAATTGCTTGCATCAAGATAAAAAATCTGTATATCACCAGTGTGTTCAGTTATCATATTGTGTATTGAGTGTGTACAGGAGATACAAGCACACACGTTGAACCGACTGGACTTAGCAATAGTCAACTGACATTCGGAGACCAAAGTGACTGTAGATCTCCCACGGAGTCAAATTTTCATTCGAAACATCGCCGCTTTCTTTTGTCGCAGCATGTGGGTGAGCTGCAAGTACAGGGAACAACACAGAACACAGGAGGAGGCAAGGGTGGGACTTGAAAATGTGGACAGAGCCAAAAAGAAACATAAAAATTATACTTTGATCATTTTAACCTGTTAACGGTCACCACTCGGTCGACAATAATAAAACTATTGTCATATTACAACTGTAATATGACAGTAATAACAACGCTAATTGAACTAATAAACATATATGATATTAACGCCGCTGTGGTACCGTCGTGCATCTACATCATAAGGTGTAAGTTGCTGTTAGAATGCAACTCGTACAAACATCATATGACGTAAATAACGCTTAACGGGTTAACTACATGTTTAGTTCACTGTAAAACATCACTATATTGCTGGAAAATTACAAAACAATCTAGTACAATCATAAATTTACGTTTTGAAAACCATCGTAATGCTCTGACAATATTTAAGAAGGTTTGAGAAAACAAAGAAACGAATCTTTGTTGGTATGGGAATCACAAAGAGAAAAGAAAATAACTTACTAATTTGAGTGATTATCTTTGTATTTTTTATACACGCTGTGCACTTTTACCTTAATTTATATTTAACTTGTATGAATCCGTCATCGTCGAACTAAATAGACGTTTTGAAGCAGTGCAGCGATGACCCAGGGATCGCTTTCGCTACCGCATGCCCCTGACCTCACGGTTCAATCTTACAGATTTACTAGCCTCCTTGAAAATATAAATTTAAATCGTGGGATGCAGACGTCTTCAGTCCGTTCAATGACTTGTCAGCTCATGGAGCGGGAAGTTTGCATGTATGCATACGATAGAAACAAACTATTTTCACACCAATGAAAAGTGAGTAGATAACGATTCAAGAAAAGCACGACGTCTCAATGCCTAGTATGTTTCTCCAATTAAGATAATCTAAGATTACGTGAACAACCAAAATCGAGTAAGAAAATAAAAATCAGTTGAACCTAAAGCAAATAAATTGTGTAATCTAATGTAACTTCTAGTTTCCACGCAAACGGTGTGAAGACACTTCAAAATTAGAGCATGCAAAAATTTTAAACATACCAAGGTCGACCGAATTTCAGAACAAGATTCAACTAAACTCATTACTTGAATTTTCAATACTATCAACAACTGAACAATTGCCCTGTAACTGCTGATACATGCAATTGCTTTCAGTATGAATATGGGTACGAGATATGCCGATTTGAAACGCTAGGCAAAACTGTAGTACAGCCTAAAAAGTAAAATTAAATCACTAACACTAGTACTGCAGCTTAATCCTATTCCGGTAACTCTCGATAGAAAATAAATGTGTTGTCACGAGCTCCTGTAGGTCGTTAATAGTTAACCGCAACCAGCGTGATAAATTTCAGACACACTATTCTCTAAAAGCAGCAAAAAAGATAGCATGACATTTTCCCAGCTGCTACACGGCCTAAGACGAGAGTGGGCGTATCGTCATTACAAGCGGTTGACGGCTTCTATGTTCGGCGTCCTCGAAGAAACCTTGTACATCTCACGTAGAACCATCAGCCCAAGGATGCCGGAGTGCAAAAACCTAACCTAAAAGATTATAAGAGCAGAAAAATGGTTTCCAAACGGTTGGATTCAACTGTGATCAAAATAACTAACGACATTCGAGATTAAATCAGGACACAAACTGTATTCTTGTCATTTGCTTAATCTTATAGCAGACAACACTGTGGTGCTGAAGCCGTTTGCCTTGCTGGGGTGTAGGCCAGGCTTTACATGTTGGAAAAAGAAGCAAGATGACCATGAATTAAGGGATGGGGGTTTTCAGCACAGATTTGATAGAAAGAAGAATTTAAAGGTGGCCCATGCATCACCGAAATATTGCGAATATTTAGAACTAACTTTATAAGCAACAGCCTCAATACGCATTCAAAGATATACTTCATAATTTGGAATAAAACGTAATTAGTAACCTAATATAAGGTTTGACACGTGAGTGCGTGCCACAATTCACAAATTGTCGAATAAGCAGAATGAAATAACCTGCCGTCTATAGGTCTGCACTTTCGAATTGAGTGATATACCTTAACGGATAGTACTTATCTGCACCTTAACTATAAGGATAGTATTTTTAAATTGCAAATGCTTGCGAGTTAATAGTTCATAGAGGAATTAAATTACATGTTCATGACCGTAGACATTAAGATTCGTCGCAAGTCCTCAATTTACGAACACAGACAAAGATGGACTCGGCTTACGTGCGTGTAGCTCTACCTCCTCAACACATAACTCACAAACTGCAGTAACCTAAAGAAAAATTTATGTGTTACAAGCAAGTTAATTTCTGACTACAAGTGAGAACGGCTTAGGGGATGCAAATAATTTTTTCAGATTAATAGATGGTTGGTCAACTCAATGCTAGTTGACCTTCAAATAAAGTTCAAAAAGGAATGAGTAATTACTCAGGGAATGGATGTAAGGGATGAGAAAATGTGTTTTAGAACTGACAACGGTCTGACTTACAAGTATTACAATCAACTTTGCGTGTTCAGACTAAAGTAAGAAATACATTTGACACTGAAATTTATTAAATTACTTTAATAACTTTGGAACGCCATTACTTAAATGACTTAGAAATTAATAATAGAAAAAATACGTCTGTATATACAATGACACGAAAATGTAATCTACGCATTATCAAGTCTAACGATTTCTCAATTTCCATAAGATTTTCCTTACTGAAAATGAACGGAGATATTGCTAGTAACATAACTTAAACTACTACATATTTTTCCTTTTTTATAGAACAAAGAAAGGAAATTCAACAACACAAAAGTATTCGATACATTCATTTGGTTTTTGGTAGCGAACCCTCTTGTGTTTTACAGCATGAAGTCTCTTTAGTTTCTTGTATCCTACACGATTCTAGTGATATGCTACACCTCTTTTGCTTGCAGAAATCTTCAACTTGTAATGAAGTTTTTGAATTCCTTAACTTTCAATTGGAAAATCACAGATTCTCAATTGAGTTAGAGTAGGGTTACTGCCGGGGCTTCTTCAGAACTTCAATGTTGTTATCCTCAAAGCTGTTTTGGGTTAGCTTTGCCGTATATTTGAGGTCGTTGTCTTGTTGGAATGTCCAGTTGAAATCAAACTGAAAAGATCCGACTGATCTGAAGAGATCCCCATAAGTGTACTAAAAAAACTACTTGATCTATGGGTGTCAGAGTAGTTAGACCCAATTATACCGGTTTCTGGTTATGGCAGACAAATTTATCAATAAATACTCATCCAGAACACTTGTGCGTTTAAACACGCAAGTTCTACTCCAGACTGAAAAATAAACGAAGAAAGGATCGCAGTGCTGTGTTGTGCTAACACTGACGTAATGCATCGCTTGTAGTGAGTTCTTGTGGGGAAAATCTGTACGGCTTCGCACTTAACACGTTGACTCCGAAGTGGTACGTATGTGTACCACTCAGGTTAGGTTCTGTAATATTTTCAGATCCTTCTTGTGACTATGCGTACAAAGTGAAGTTTTACACCAATCAGGCAATCGGAGTCAACGTGTTAAGAGACGTAATGCAGCAACTCCCTATGCTTTATCGCAACTCAAAGAAAGATTGGTTTCATATACACATTTCAAGTGATTGGCTTTTCACTTATTTTGTGCCTACAGTGCGCAAGCATCAGAAAAACATTACAGTCACAATCTGAAATGTCATCTACAAAAGGTAAATAAAATTTAGTTGCTTTGATTTAACGGACTGACAGCCCTATCGGGGGAGTGGCTCCCTAATAGTAATAAAAAACAATTATTAACAATAAGCCTTCCATGGTATTTTTTAGGAGAACAGTTCTAGAATAAGAACCTTTTGCCTCTGAGTAACTAAACTAAGTGAATATATTTTTAAGAAGCCATGATTCGATGTTGAAAGGTTGATTACTAAATGCTATAATACATTTGAATAAATAATAAGCACTCAAATGCATTAACAAGGGAATTCGACTGAGGTGAAATAAGGGTAAAGAAGGGTAACGGATTACCCGTGTCATAGGCACGCACTGAAAATGACCCACATCACGGGCACAGTTAACATGCCTAGTTCATACAAACTGTAAATAGGGCATGATGTCAGCCACTTGCAAAAGACTATCCGTGTGGCAAAAAAAATTACCCACTACGAGTAAATAAACATGTGTTGACGCTCAATGGCTTGTAAAAAGAAATCAAGCTACACAAGTTTAGCTTTAAATTCTATTGAAAACGGCTGTGTGGTTCAAAATCGAGATGCGAGAACTTTAAAGTTTGAACGATACTTTATGATATTCGATCAAGATTAACTGAACACGAATTATATCTTGGCTACTGAAGGCATAGCAGCCGACGAATTTTCACTCCGATCCTTTTTTTAAACCTGGGTTTGATAAACTTCGTACATGCCATTACATATTTAGCTTGATTTGACCCACTAGGATTTGAAAGTAGCTTATATTATGCGTTAATGTAGCTTCAATTACATAGGGTTGGAGCTAGGCATGATTTTTCCGCTCTTATAGAGTAAAAATTTAAAACGCACAAATTAATTTGCTTGTGTGGTTAGTTGGCTCCACATTGCATCGTCTTTAGCCACCAAGATTCTAACAACTTTTTAACGTCCAGATGGACTCTGAAGTCTTTGAAAAGTGTGATAAAACAAAATCTAAGGTGTTAACCAACTTGACACTTTTAGAACTCGCAGAACATGTAACTGTTCTGCTTGTTTAGACGCTGTCAGCAGTATGACCAGCTAATGAACAACGTATAATTATGCTGCATTTCACTATTTGGAAGAAAATATGCTCGGTTGAAGGGTTAATAGTTACAAAACTAGCTCCCACACGGGACAGAATTGGCTTTCCAGGCTTCGCAGTGTGGCTCTACAGCATAAGAGACGCTGTCACGATTGTGTCGTTCAGACGCATTGTGACGATGCAAGATCAAATGTGCACGCATTGTGACGATGCAAGATAAGTATCATACCTTAAACAGACCTCATTGAAATGAATGGCAAAACACCCACTTGCACGATGGTCCAATATCAAATTAGGACTATAGATTTCAATAAAATATATAAATCAGTGACAAAGCGGAAAGTGCCAGAAACGAATATGTTTTACAACTAGGAAACGATTGGAAGACAATTGATGAGTATTCAAACAGATCGTCAGTACACATACAAGTTACGTCAATGTATTGAATGCTCCTTACTCTGCATCGATTACGGCAAATGTACAATAATTATATAAAGACGCATTCACTACAAACTATTATATTTGCAAGTCTCTAGATATCAAAAATAGGCAGTTCATGCGAAGAATTTCATATGGTACTTTCAATATCTTCAGACATCTTTAAAAAAGCCCTAAAATTTACCACAATTAATTCTCATCTTCTAGTAAGCATGAACAGTCAGCAAAAAATTGGTCCCCATTAGCGGCGATTGTGCGGATTGACGTCGAGTTTTAGAGCGGTGTGCTGGCGTCTTCTTTATTCAGGTCAATCGAGCGTCCGCAACCAATATTCTATGAAAACATTAAGTACTTGAGTCGGGGTATGGGACCGAGTCTAGTCAGTCAATCGATGCACAACTCAGACTTGGAAGTCATGGGTCGCTATGGCGCCACAGCTGCACGATAGGCAAACTCAGGTATCGTGCTCGATATGAACAGAAATATTAACAAGACACATAAGATATTCAAGTCGATCCCTGGTATATAAAATATCTCACTTACATTAGTAACATTAGAATTTCATTTATTTTATGCATGGCGCTGAGGAGAAGCCGGTAGACTTGTACACCGTGTGCGAGAACGCATGTAGCTTCCATAAGTCCTGGAACACTGGAAAGCGTCGAGTAAATCAATGCCTATCTTTGACGTAGACGTTAGCTTCCAGGCGATCATGAAAGCTATAGTGATCTCCATCACTCTTCAGTCCCAACCCTCAGACTTCCCTTAGCTACGAGCCGACAATGAATATCTTTTTCAAACTCGGAACGAAATATCTTTTTTACCTCGTCTTACTCTTAGTAAGTGTATGGGGGGCAAGGGACAGTCGAAGAACACAACAGGATAAATGACACAGGAAGAAGTTTCGACAAATATATCACGTGCTACGTGATTCATGCACACACGTAAATATTGTCTAAGAGCTTCTAAAACTACTTTCGCTTCCCCTTGTATATAATTTCTTGAAAAGCGGGCGTCATAAATTACGTGGCAGAAATACAGGAAACATTGTGGATAAACGAAACGTTCAGACCACCTCACATCAACATTGACAGGTTAACGAGAGTAGACCCTTATCTAAAAAAAAACATGTACGATTAGTAAAATGCGACATAAGGTTTGGTGAACACAAATATATAAATCGAAGGAGCAAAGAATCAAAAATACCTAATTAAACAAAAACGTTAGTAAATTCACGAATCGTCCTTTCAACCCAAGATGCTCGTCAAAGAGGACGAATGATGGTCTCAGTCCGAACTGACGTCACGGACTCACAAGGATGAGGAGACTGAGAGCGCCTCACAAGGATGAGGAGACTGAGAGCGCCTCACAAGGAGACTGAGAGCGCCTCACAAGGAGACTGAGAGCGCCTTACAAGGATGAGGAGACTGAGAGCGCCTCACAAGGGAAAAGTTGAATGAAAAAGGAGTTTTCTGACAGCCTCAATGAGCTGATAGACACGTAAGAGCTTTTAAAAGAACAATGAGCACACGTATTCACAACAAGAAGAGAACTGCGTAGACAGCGCACACACATTCATTGATAAGCCTAGACAAGTGTGCGTGACAACTAGGTCGATGTAGATTCATAAACCAAGGACTGAAATTAGTCTTAACCGCTAATATAGTGAGACAATGACCTTAAATTTTCTGAACTCGTATCCAATTTAAAGAAAATATGGTTCGTAAATATCATGAAGAGTATCGACGGCATATAAAAGCATAAATGATTTAATGTTAAGACCTATAATTTCAATTCTGTGCAACACAAATGATTTTTGTGAATACAGTATCCCATTACATACTGGTATATCCATTTGACAATCTTTCGCATTAAGAAGAATCGTCTGAATATGATGTCAACGTTAGTCGTCTAGATTTGGTCAACGGAACATCTTCCTCGAGTGAGGGGCAGATCCATATTTTTGTTCTGTTGTATATCATGCATTTTCGATTTAGAATAGAATAGAATAAGGCAATAGGAACGAGCCGTTTGGCCCATTCTTGGTTCAATACCGAAGTCCCATGCCGATTTTAAAAGTATTAGTAATAAACCCCAAAAATTAACACAGTGAACAATCGAACACGTATAGAAATAAAAGAAATAGAGGGAACAACCAAGAGAGAAATAAATTTCTACGAAAAAACCGTAGATCGTGCATTTGCAAGCTAATTTCGGCAAGAACAATGACCTTGAATCGATACTGGAAGAGCGTCGTTATTTTGACATGAATGACGACAGACCGTTTTTGGAAGCACAGAACTTGCATCATAATCAAACCTGACCAAAGAATACGATGTGGAAGTCATTCCCAAAACCTTTTCCTTATGTTCAACGATGTGATATCACATCCCACTGACTGTATTATGAATTGAATTAGTTAACCGATTATGGTGAATGAAATTCCGGTCAGGTAGAAGCGAAAGTAACATTCTGTAAAAGTGAGAACAGGCCACTTAAGGAGTCCTGGAATTAGGGCCATATACTGCACTTAATTATGTGAGTCATCTGACAGACGAGTGAATATGGAGCAATAGTAACGCAGAAACATTCTCGTCCTTCAAACAATCAATCGAACGTATTTGTGTTGCAACGATAGCACTACATGACAAAGAGCTGTGGTGCAGCGCGCAACACAGCTGACATTAAGATGTCTGATAGAAGAACAGCCGTGAATATTTCACGCACGACCCCAAACATCAGAAGAAAAGGTTACGACACAGTCTCACCAAAGCCGGATACTGAATAAAATAGCACGTTATGAGTATGGACTAAAGTTGTTGAACTTAGGAACCATTTTTTCAGAATTTAAAACCTTAACTAGACCAATAAAGATGGCCTCTCCCTAACATACGACCCCAAAAGCTATTATTCCGGAATAAAAAGTCACTGAAGCGATTCGTTAGTAACCTATAAGAGAAGGACAAATCGAAAGTAACAAGTCCAACAAGATTTCACGCATAACACAATAGACTCTCTGAGCTGATTGGCTGAATCTGTAACCGCTATTTCGAATAATTCATTGAGGAACAGCTCGGCCAGTAAGAACGACTACGAGTGTCCTTTTGCTGAGAAGCTTTGATATTCTACTCATTACTGAAGAGTTCGGTGTATCAACGCTACAGGATCAGCTTGAACGCATTCGCGAATCACCGACTGCGATATCAACTTTGCTGATGCTATATTATGCGAATGATACTATATTATGATAATTGTCTCATCAGAAAAAGAAAAATCATTAAGCATGCATAGCTGATAATTCGCCAATAGTCCTGTCCTCACCACTATATGATTAAACATGATAATGCCATTATTTTTGTGGACTTTATTAACAGAAGATCTCTTCTGCTGCAAAGACCTCCTGTCTCTTTTCTCTGGTCGAATAGTGTTGACCGATATAATCTGAAGCATCAAACGCAGAAGCCAAAGATGTTAAATTTCATAATTTCATCGCGTCGTACATCTTCGTACTTTAGTGCAAAGACGTCTTCATTGTTCTGCCAAGTAAGCCCGGCAATTCACCTCCTAATGGTTGTGGAGGTGTGATAAGGGTAGTACGCCACGGAAACTAAAGCTAAGCGAGCCTGGTGATCAGAGGTTGCACTCTTACTAATAAGATTGGTAACAACATAAAACACAGCCCCGCCATTGTTGGAATTCGTGTTTCCTTTTTTGTTGCCATGTGACTCCAGCGTATTATTTGAAGCCAATTTTTTCTGTTCCTCTTGCCACAGTTTACTGATGCTTCCTTATACAGTAGACACTGCAAGATGCAAGATAGGCTGATTGTTCAAAATTTCATGTCAAGATAAGGGTAACGTACATAGTTGCACACGATTTATGAAGCGGTTCCACATTGAATATTTGGTGTCAATCTGAATGCGCTATGTGGAATATTTAAGAACAGTTCGTCTTTGCTAATAAAAACATTAAAAGTTAGCTGTTCGTTCTTTACCTAAACCAGAGTATTGACATCAAGAACGTAGACCTGATCTCTCCCACTACATAACTAATTTATTCTAGTAGGTAGGAACGATGTCAGATGAATATGAATGATGAAAGATTTTATAATTCTGGTCATGAAGCTTTTAGAGGTGGTTGAGAAG
The DNA here is from genome assembly GCA_006783055.1 of Trinorchestia longiramus. Taxonomy (NCBI): domain Eukaryota; kingdom Metazoa; phylum Arthropoda; class Malacostraca; order Amphipoda; family Talitridae; genus Trinorchestia; species Trinorchestia longiramus. The sequence continues at coordinate 145,979 of VCRD01000807.1, read as the reverse complement.
CGCACTATGTCTTACAGCAAAATTCGGTCATACCTATTCAATAGTCTATATTTCTTTTTCAATACTTCCTGTATATACTTAATTTTTCTAACTATGCAAGGTTGCTATCATTGATTTTAAAATGAGGTAAAAATAAATAATCCGTTCAAAAGACCACCATATAGTAACAAACTATTTTAGAATGCAGAGGAGGTTTTGGGTCATGTTTCAGTTATTGATTTACATACAACCACTGACACCCAAAGAGTGCAATTCTAAACACTATTCTCATTTTCTAGTCGGGAAAGCAACACAGAGCAATAACTCAAAAAAACGTCATTACATGAGTGATCTCATTGTATATTCTGCAACACGTAACAGAGACACCACCGCGATGGATCATTTCTCAAAAGCACGCAAACGATGACGGACTAGAATAGAATAGAATAAGGCAATAGGAACGAGCCGTTTGGCCCATTCTTGGTTCAATACCGAAGTCCCATGCCGTCTACTGTCGGTACATCCCTCCAATACATTAAGAAATTCAATGTAAACCGTTCTTTAAACATATCAATAAGTATAATACTCATCTAAATGATCGCATTGAAGTTTAAAGTGTGATGGTACCGAGTAGCAACCGAATACCCATAAATAAATGTATATATTATTACAGTTTATAGAAGAATGAAAATTATTGCATCAATAAGAGAAAGAAGTTTCCACATTAATAGCAGATCACTAGAAAAAGATGTGTACGGATAAAAAAAGTCAGGTTGGAAATGTAGATAGGTAATGTACAAGCACACGCTAAGAAGCAAGCCAAAAAGCCCACAGCACCGCGTGTGCAATGAACGAATCATAGCCAATAGAGCGAAAGCGGCGACTTCTGCAGACAAGCTTGCCTACACCAGGTCACTTCAAATACAAGGCTTGAACGATCCATTGCTCGTTCCGAGTTTCACAGTCCAACCCGTTCTCAGTGTTCTGACTCAGGTAGTACAGGGTGGCCCATAAGTAAGGTACCTTTTAAAAATTATTATAGCTATAAAACTGAAAATGGTAAAGAGATTTGGTTAATTCAGAATAAAAGAAGAAATTTCAAAGTTTAATATCAATTTATGAATGAAAAAAATGCGTATAATTAGGGAATATATCTTTTGAATGACCATTATTAGTCAATCAATGGCGTGCTCTTTCAACGGTGCTGTTCATTACTTTCCTTAACAAGTTGCCTCCGATTGCCTGACCGGTGTAAATCTTCACTTTGTACGCATACTCACTAGAAGGATCTGAAAAAATTACAGAACCTAATCTAAGTGGTCCACATTCGTACCACTTCAGAGTCAAAGTGTTAATGTCTTAGGTGAAATGTTGTTGATATCTTGAATAATGTTTAGTTTCAATTGCTGTAAAGTATCAAGCATTTCAAAGTAAACATTTTCCTTTAAGTATCCCCAGAGAAAGAAATCAGGAGCACTTAGGTCTGGAGATTGAGGCGGCTATGGTATATCACCAAAACGAGAAATTATTTTGTTTGGAAAAATTGCTTTTAACATTTGCATTGTTTCTTTCGCGGTGTACGCTGTAGCTTTCTTTTTAGAAGT
>VCRD01000807.1:74860-141448 GCA_006783055.1 Trinorchestia longiramus | reverse complement strand
ATCGAAAGTATTAAGTCCAACAAGATTTCACGCATAACACAATAGACTCTCTGAGCTGATTGGCTGAATCTGTAACCGCTATTTCGAATAATTCATTGAGGAACAGCTCGGCCAGTAAGAACGACTACGAGTGTCCTTTTGCTGAGAAGCTTTGATATTCTACTCATTACTGAAGAGTTCGGCGTATCAACGCTACAGGATCAGCTTGAACGCATTCGCGAATCACCGACTGCGATATCAACTTTGCTGATGTTATATTACGCGAATGATACTATATTATGATACGTGTCTCATCAGAAAAAGAAAAATCATTAAGCATGCATAGCTGATAATTCACCAATAGTCCTCTCCTTGCCACTATATTATTAAACATGATAATGCCATTATTTTCGTGGACTTTATTAACAGAAGATCTCTTCTGGTGCAAAGACCTCCTGTCTCTTTTCTCTGTTCAAATAGTGTTGACCGATATAATCTGAAGCATCACACGCAGAAGCCAAAGGTGTTAAATTTCATCGCGTCGTACATCTTGGTACTTTAGTGCAAAGACGTCTTCATTGTTCTGCCAAGTAAGCCCGGCAATTCACCTCCTAATGATTTTGGAGGTGTGATAAGGATAGTACGCCACGGAAACTAAAGCTAAGCGAGCCTGGTGATCAGAGGTTGCACTCTTACTAATAAGATTGGTAACAGCGTAAAACAAAGCGCCGCCATTGTTGGAATTCGTGTTTCCTTTTTTGTTGCCATGTGACTTCAACGTATTATTTGAAGCCGATTTTTTCTGTTACTCTTGCCACAGTTTACTGATGCTTCCTTATACAGTGTACATTGTAAAATGTAAGATAGGCTAGTTGTTCAAAATTTCATGTCAAGATAAGGGTAACGTACATAGTTGCACACGATTTATGAAGCGGTTCTACATACATTGAATATTAGGTGTCAATCTGAATGCGCTATGTGGAATATTTAAGAACAGTTCGTCTTTGCTAATGAATATATTAAAAGTTAGCTGTTCGTTCTTTACCTAAACCAGAGTATTGACATCAAGAACGTAGACCTGATCTCTCCCACTACATAACTAATTTATTCTGGTAGGTAGGAACGATGTCAGATGAATATGAATGATGAAAGATTTTATAATTCTGGTCATGAAGCTTTTCGAGGTGATTGAGAAGCGTACTATGTCTTACAGCAAAATTAGGTCATACCTATTCAATAGTCTATATTTCTTTTTCAATACTTCCTGTATATACTTAATTTTCTAACTATGCAAGGTTGCTATCATTGATTTTAAAATGAGGCAAAAATGAATAATGTGTTCAAAAGACCACCATATAGTAACCATAAACTATTTTAGAGCACAAAGGAGGTTTTGGGTCATGTTTCAGTTATTGATTTACATCCAACCACTGACTCCCAAAGAGTGCAATTCTAAACACGATTCTCATTTTCTAGTCGGGAAGTCAACACAGAGCAATAACTCAAAAAAAGTCATTTCATGAGTGATTTCATTGTATATTCTGCAACACCTAACAGAGACACAACCGCGATGGATCATTTCTCAAAAGCACACAAACGATGGCAGACTGTCGGTACATCCCTCCAATACATTAAGAAATTCAATGTAAACCGTTCTTTAAGCATATCAATAAGTATAATACTCATCTAAATGATCGCATTGAAGTTTAAAGTGTGATGGTACCGAGTAGCAACCGAATACCCATAAATAAATGAATATATTACTACTGTTTATAGAAGAATGAACATTATTGCATCAATGAGAAGAGAAAGAAGTTCCCACATTAATAGTAGATCACTAGAAAACGATGAGTACGGATAAAAAAAGTTAAGTTGGAAATGTAGATGGGTTATGTACAAGCACACGCTAAGAAGCAAGCCAAAAAGCCCACAGCACCGCGTGTGCAATGAACGAATCATAGCCAATAGAGCGAAAGCGGCGACTTCTGCAGACAAGCTTGCCTACACCAGGTCACTTCAAATACAAGGCTTGAATGATCCATTGCTCGTTCCGAGTTTCACAGTCCAACCCGTTCTCAGTGTTCTGACTCAGGTAGTACAGGGTGGCCCATAAGTAAGGTACCTTTTTAAAATTATTATAGCTATAAAACAAAATGATAAAGAGATTTGATTAATTCAGAATGAAAGAAGAAATTTCAAAGTTTAACATCAATTTATAAATGAAACAAAATGCGTATAAGAATAGAATAGAATAGAATGAGGCTATAGGAACGAACCGTCTGGCCCATTCTTGGGTCAGATAATTACTTCGATAATTATTCGGTTGTTTTACCCAAGTCCCATGCCGTATTTCTAGCCGCGTCAACCATGTCGGCAGCGGGATTCAAACCCGGGTCTTCCCGCTCGCAAGCAGATTCGCTCACCAGTCGACCAAGCTGGTGATCCAGTCGACCAAGCTGGTGATCCAGTCGACCAAGCTGGTGATGATGATATAACTATGGAATACAATATCTTTAGAATGACCATTATTAGTCAATCAATGGCGTGCTCTTTCAACGGTGCTGTTGTTCATTACTTTCCTTAACACGTTGACTCCGATTGTCTGATAGGTGTAAAACTTCACTTTGCACGCATACTCACTAGGAGGATCTGAAAAAATTACAGAACCTAACCTAAGTGGTCCACATTCGTACCACTTCAGAGTCAAAGTGTTAATGTCTTAGGTGACATGTTGTTGATATCTTGAATAATGTTTAGTTTCAATTGCTGTAAAGAATCAAGCATTTCAAAGTAAACATTTTCCTTTAAGTATCCCCAGAGAAAGAAATCAGGAGCACTTGGGTCTGGAGATCGAGGCGGCTATGGTATATGACCAAAACAAAAAATTATTTTGTTTGGAAAAATTGCTTTTAACATTTGCATTGTTTCTTCAAGGTGTGCGCTGTAGCTCTATCTTTTTGGAAGTAGGTAATCTCTGTAATTATCTCCAATTTCAGGTATCAAATATTCTTGAATCATCCGTCTATACAGGTTTCCATTAACACAAATTACATCACCATTAGCATCTTAAAAAAAATATGATCCAATGGTCCTTGAAGACGTGATGCCACACCATACTGTTACTTTAGCTGAGTAAAAAGGACGTTCATGAATTTCTTTAGGATTTTCTGAAGCCCAGAATCTGCAATTTTGCTTATTAACAAAACCATTGGTGAAAATGTGCCTCATCAGTCATTATTAAATTCTTTAAAGTTTTTATTTTCTGCAAGCTGCAGAAATCTATTCGCAAAATCTAATCGCTTTTTGTAGTCCGTAGGATGGAGTTCATGAGTTAATTGAATTTTATATGAATGATACTTTAGATCTTTTGCCAAAATACTTTGCAGTGAAGTACGTGACATTCTTAGTTGAATTGAACGTCTCCTAGTTGACGTTTTCGGCCGATCAGCAACACTCGTTGCAACCAGCTGAATTGAAGCACCAGTTCGTATGGCTTCTTTCAATACCATCAATATTCCTGTAATTCCTCTGAACTGCAGTAACCAAACAATTACATCGGAAGTAAAGTTCCACTAATTTTGTTCGTTGTTCCATTGCGTAGCGATTCATTTTGAGGGGTGGATTTTATGATTTTTTAGGCAATATGTTGTGATTGTCGGTAGACTTGATACGCTTGTAGAAAACTTTGAAATATCCTCATTCATTCGGAATTAACCAAAGTTCTTTACCATTTGTAGTTTTATAGCTATAATAGTTTTAAAGAAGTACCTTACTTATGGGCCACTCAGTATAATATCTTACACGGGGGAAGAACGGAAGAATTACGTTGATCCACAGTGTATGCACCACGGTGCATGCAGGAGGATCCGCGTAAAAGTTGGCTGAATGATGAGGCCAGCTCTCGTTTAGTAAAAAAGAATAAACAATACATAATGCATCTAATTTCAGAACTAAATTTGCAGCAGCCTCTTATAAGATGAGGTAATTATGTCGTAAAAGATGCCTCAGATGGCAAAGAAAACAGGTAAGATCTCATTGCAAAAAAAAATAAATAAATTCTCTCTGCATAAAGAAACTAATTTTACGTGCCAGTACTCAGATATTACTAAAATTACGTGAAACCATAATAAAATAATCGATTGGAGAGGAGAAACTTCTTGAATTGGCTTCTCGTCAACAAAAATAAAAGCTTCACAATGACGTACTCAAACACATAAATACAAATGGTGCTAAATATTTTGAAAAACTTTTCTAAAATACCATCTATTTGGAGAACGCTCTTGCATAAAAATATACCAGTCATACCCATGATACACTGAGTTTCAAAGCTCTGATCTTAACAAGTTAAACATCTTGTAAAAACTGCAGTACGTGAAGCTGAGCTGCCTTGTAAAAAGCGATTTACCAAAGCAACTCTGAGGTGGCTGGCAAACAAGCACTTTCACTTACCTCTTGCCAATTTCCTACAGGAAACACGGATTAAATGATACGAGTATACACCAGCTTAAAATAAGTAGGTGAATTTGCATGATGCAACAGGTATATCAAAATTTAATGAACCATTGTGCAAAATAACCAAATACTCATTGAAAAAGTACACAAACAATCGTTATGGTGAAGTAGCGGATCCTAATCTAGCATAAAAGATTTGCTTTGTACAGTATTAGGCCGAGAACCTCACTACGAATTACGTTGTAGACCTTAGAGACCAAAAGATAGCTAAAAGCGTACATAGTAAGAGCCTTGACATTCCGGCAAGGAGAAAATCAGGCGGGTTTTTTTCTCGAGAAGTACAGATGCTGCAAGAAGTTTTAGGTTACGGTCAGGGTTGTTACAAATATGCCGAAGGCGGAGCGGCTGATCGTGCAGGAGTGAAGTTCAACGCACACCATGTCAGAGTGAAGTAACAGAACATGTTCATAGCAATGCATATGACACGAAGTAGATCGGTAGAACCTAACAATGCCAGTAGGTCAGTGAATGTACGTCATTGCAATAGCAAACGCTTTACGAAACACGACGCGAAACTCAAAGAAAATAACGTTTAATTGAACTACTTCCTAAACATCGTATTTAAAATGTGTTAATCTAATCATTAGAAAATATGACCATTTGAAAAAGTTTATAGAAAGGAAGCACGAAGATAAGACTTGCCATACGTAAGAAAAAACGAAGATAAAAATGAAGATCCGAGTCAATACGACCGCAGGTCGGGAGTCGGTGGTTAGAATCTGTGTACAACGCAGCTTTCCCCCTGACAGATGGTCGAAAGTTACGAAATTAAAACAAATTGTGAGAATAACCACTAATAATTACGCACTTAAAATAATCATCACTAGTATAGATTTTGTTATAAAGGTTCTACGTATCGCGTCGTACTCAGAAATAATATTAATAAAAATAAATTTGCTATTAAATTTGTTTGACAAACATCATTGAGTCTAAGTAACAAGACATTTAATAAAAAGGCCCCTACAGAAAGAATGGAAAACAATCAAAGAAAAGGTCGGTTGCACGATACGCCGGCATCTCCAGAAGGTACAGGAGAAAATGAAAAGGCGTACTCGAATGCTGGAAAAATATTTAGCATCCAGTGTTTGCTACTTCGGCCGCAGCATACTAGGAAGAACACAGGAGGAAAATTCGAAATGCTGAAAAAGAAAGTTTTCATAAAACTGGACACTCGCATCTATTCCCACGCAAAGCCTCGAGATACGTAAAAGGACAATTCTGTATAATGGACACCCTTAAAGAGAAAGCTATCAGTGTCGAGAGTGAAACAGGAATACCACAAGTGGAAGAACGGGAAGAAATAACGTCAGTAGCAGGCAGGCAAGATGAAGAGGATCGTTCGACCACGCGACGTCAACCAATCAAACATTCACGTAATGCAAACAGCGTCTGAAATGGAGCACAGCGATTGTTCAACTTCACTTAAACCACCAACACAATATATTTTCTCCACATTCAAAACATAACTAAAAAGTGAGAATTTCAAGGAAGACGATCCTTGTTTAAAAAAAATGTAATAGAACTTTATTAATGTCTTAGGGAAATAGGACGTTTCTATTAATTGTATTCGGAGTGGAATCGCTATAGGACAGCAGTTGCGTGACAGCGAGTAAAGCGCAGAGAGCATTCATTTTGACACGCTGGAGCGAACAAGCACCAAAATGATGTATTAACCTTGGCACTTTCTCGCCCTCAGTTAAGCGCCTTGCCATGCGGTCATGTCGCAGTATTCAAACATGCAAGACCTGCTCAAACAGACGATGTGCCCGATCTTTCCATTTGAGCAAGGTTGAGGAGTTGAGCCATAAACCTCAGAACTCGAACTTCACTCATTCCAAGATCCTATAATCGCATATGTTTCAAAGACATTCAGAGTACGGCTTTCTCAAAGTTTCAACCATGTCTATCTAAAAAAAACAGAAGTAGAAATACCAAACTATAATAGTAACCCCATTGCGATGAACTATAGAAACGACTGGGGAGAACAAACTAAGAGCTGTAGAAGTAAATAATTAACAATAAAAAGGATAAGTTAGCAAACTATCTCAACTGATAACACAAAAAATCAATCATCAATACGCTTCATAGGAACAGAGTCTCACAAAACCCCCTTCTAAACTCCGAGTTTAGCCACATTTATGAACATTTTTCGAAAGATCAAAATAGGATTGGATCCGAGCGAAGTGCACAAGGCCAAGATTTCGCAGCGAGATGATTTACGCACCAACTGCCAAAAGACGAGGTGGAATAAACACCTCGGAAATACCAAGGCGTAGTCAGAAGAAAGAAACAAAGACAAAGACCTCGCACAGAAAGACCGATAATGCCACTTACCATGACGAGAACAAAAGTGTGAGAGCCAAAAAGCTTTATTAACTCTTGAAAAGCGACCATAACAAGACTATGCTACAGTGCGGGGAAGACCCGGATTTAATTCCCATGGCCGCCTTGGTCTGTTTCTGCCTGATCACCGGCGGACGAGAAACAGGTCCAGCATGCTGCGACGCTGGACGTCCGAAGTCAAACAAGACATTTATGAGCTCATCGAAACGCAAGTACGAGCCTCTACTTTAACTACTTCATTCATGCGGCTCATCGAAACGTCCATATAAGCCTCTACTTCTAGTTGCAGCAGAGAAAACGGTAACAGTCGCTTGGAGCATCAAAACTACTCATAAGATGTTAACATAAAGAATTGAATATTTAATGTAACCGTTTTGTAAATTTGATTGAAAATAGTTTCTTTCTCTCTTTTGGATAAGGACAGTCGCTATCTAGGATATTTACGTTTTTACCAACCTCCAATAGAAGCTTAAGATATATATATTAGCTTTAAACAGATAAACAACCACTACTTATTCACGAGTATAATTCGTTGACGCCGACATCCGAGAATGTCGAACATAAACGGTATTAAAAGAACAAAAAAGATTGTTGTCGAAAACTGTGATCAGTTAGACTTGGTAAGAGAAGTTCTACTAATTCCACTCCGTAAGTTAACGCATCCTGGTACGGAAATGTGAAGACTGATCTCTTGCAGCTCATATCCTCACAGGAGGTACGAGGGTTTTTGTCCGAGATGCTTACGGAATTCGAACAGCGAAGTAGGACAAAACACAGGGCGTCTAGCAAAAATGTACACCTCACTTTTGAACATCAGTGTCTCCTTTAATATTGAGCCGACAAACTAACTTCTAAAATGGAAAAAATAAATTTGCTACGGCATGAGCTTGCATTAGTAGAGAAAATAGAAATATCATGGCATCATTGAACCGTCATCCTATCTCATAGCTTTTGCGTGCGAGTCATTGTCACATGTCACGAAGTTGAATGGTCATAAATCACCTGATTGACCCCTTAGGATTTCTTTCTCTGGGGTTACCTGAAGTTTGAGATTTTAGGCATTTTATTAAAAGATCTCAAGAAAGTAAAAAAGAGAAATTTCACACGAATTTCAGCGTCTGAAGAACGACCAACCGATGATGTGTAAAACAATGCAGGGAATGACGTCGAAACTATGCAGATGTCGGTGAAAAGAGAGAACCACGTAAAGTAAGAGCCTGTTAACAATGAACATAATTTTGTACTATTTTCCCATACCAACCTTTATTTAACATTTTCCTCATTTCACGAAACTAAGTGAGCTAAAATCGGCTAAATATTAAAGAAGTTATTGACACTCAAAAGCAGGTATACATTTTCTGAGTCAACCGGCATGACCAAAAGCGTTATCTCTTGCTTATCTCGACTGTATGCAGTCGAATTCCTTTTAACCGGCACTCGCAATAGATATTGTTTTCTTTTAATGTCTAGCGTGTCTATGAATTGTTTGTGGTTACTTGGGTGATTTAATAGAAGGTTTAAATAAGGTTTTATTGCATTTTTAAGGGATCGCCTGAAATAACGGCTTTTTTATCAACCGGCAACTACAAAGGTCCTATGTGTGCCGGTTAAAAAGACTTCCACGGTAAGTAGAAAAAACAGCAAAAACCACGATATAAAAAAATCAACCAGAAAGAAACACGAAAAAAGCAATAAAAAGAAATATAATTCAGTGAAATTACTAAGTATGCATGATGAGATCCAGCTTTTGTCAGACCGAAAACGGTTTGATATGGTAGTGCCATGAAATCTGGTCTACACTTCGAAAAGGTTGTTGTTTTAGGTAACAAATCATTGAACGTTTAAACGGTACTGAGGTACACTAGCAAGACAAGTGGACGCTTGTTGTTTTAGGTAACAAATCATTGAACGTTTGAACGGTACTGAGGTACACTAGCAAAACAAGTGGACGCTTGTTGTTTTAGGTAACAAATCATTGAACGTTTGAACGGTACTGAGGTACACTAGCAAGACAAGTGGACAAACAGCTGCCATGTGTGCAACACGTGCTAGAGCGAGCAGCGGTCAGGTGTGCTGAGGCAGGTCGGGGAAGGTATTCTACAATACATACATTCCCGTATGAAGGAGGTCCACCAATTCCATATTTATACCCAACACTTGCTAATAATAGTTATAGGGGCTTAGGTTATTTACTCTCGAGCATCAGGCACGATTTCCTGAAGAAGGTAATCGGTTAATACTGACGTACTACTGCATTCATGATTTTTATACGGTCGGTGCACATGGTTTTAACGTCTATTATCGAATTGATCAATTTTACTAGTTAATACAGGAGTGGTAACTCATAACGGAGTGTTTCGTAAGAAAAAATGTTTCAACAGTAGCAGTAAGCATTACAAAATATAAAATTATTAAAAAGATAAGGTACACTATAGAAAAACCATTAAATTGGTTGTACTAAACACCTGTTTCATACACGAAAGAAAAATAGGAAAAGGAATAATAGAGAATACTCGAGTGTAACTGAAAATATGCAGAAAGATACACAAAAGATCCTGCAGTGCATTATCCACTATGTTGAGGAGAATAAAATTCTTGTATGTTCACATGAACAGAGACGAAGATGTGACCAGTGGCAAAGTTCACCACATACGCTAGCGGGTAACCTAACATTCTACTGATGATGAAATATGGATTTAGTTTATGCTCAAAAGGCAATACCTAACAAAATAAAACCCATTTATATTACTTGGATTGTACAGTAACGATCGAACCTAGGTGAACTACAAAACGCTTTCTGCAGAGAAGATCCAACGTTAAATTCGGTGTAACTTCGATAACTTTCATATATGTTCAGGGATCGTATTGCCATTTTATCAAATTAATGAACGTATGAATTTACAAATGCGCTCTGCCTTGATACTTTTTTTGAGGTATAATTGAAATTGAAATTTTACTTTATACAACGTAAATAAACAATTACTCGCAAATATTCTACTCGGACAGTTGATATCTAAATATAAACTGGATTTTTTTCATAGCATCATAAATGCCAGTAAAGTAAACTGCATTGACGTGCCTTTGTTGCCGAAAGCTGCACACAATAGGAAGAGCAACACGGGGGGGGGGCGGCGTGCAAGGAGGGTGGGAAGTGGGGTGGATGTAGTGAGAGAAATTGTCCTAAGGGATGCAGGATTGCCGCTTAACGTCACACAGAGCTCCACAAGAAAATCTACCTGAAAATATAAGCTTTGTACGTTACAAAATGATGAAATAACTAAAGAAAGTACGGTGATGCAAGACATGACGAAATTGAACGATGTTTGAACTTTTAGCCGGTTAGCCTCGATGACTGTGCTTCTGGACGTCGATGCGATGGCAGAATCCACGTAAGCCACAATCTAGCTATCGCAGATTAGATTAGATAAAATTGTATGCAGTACAATGCGGTGAGCAAGCCAGCCGGACAACATAGCATCCAATCCCTGGAAAATTATGCACTGCATAATGCACCAAAGTATAAAAGACCTCCTCGTATGAAGCATACAACAACGACACAAATGTTTGAACTCAAAATTACAACCTGAGAACCGGTGGTCATTCATCTATACTTTTATTCAAATCCAGAAAGATCAAAATTGCTACAAACGTGACATCGAAGACTTTCAGAAAAGCGTTTGAGCGAGAAAACGATCATGTAAAATCTACTATATCCATTGTGATTATTTTATACTTGTAACTGCTGCTATGGACATAAATACCTCAGCTTATATCACAGTATTTTTATAGGATAAATGCACCAAGCATGAGACTATCAATCTTTGAGGCTTGTATCATTTTTTTCCGAGTAGGTCACTCTGTGGAATCATCAACAAATAATTGAAATGATTTCTCGTGGCAAAAACACAAAGCATAAAGACACACTGCACTCAAAACAGTGTATTTAAGATATTTGCTTAAAGCAGTACTTGATTTTGTAAATAACCGCCTCTTCCCCACAAAAATACTTTAGAACAAAAATTCAGGTATACATCACAAACTCTACAATGGCCCACATTCTACCTTTAAGAGCATCTATGACTTTTCAAATATGAAATAATTCCTATATTATACTTGAGCCATAGCTCCTGACAGAAAAGCAAATAAAAAAACATTGAAAACAGCAGTAAAAACTAATCTTTTCACTTTTCAAGCCTTTAAAAGCGTACGTCATCTCACACAATATCGTTGAATACACCATAGCTCTATCGTCATAACCAAAATACTAGAGACTATTTGAAATATGAAATCCAACTATTTTCTTCTGAAAAGTGGCTCATCTTACTAAAAGTCTATTATCAATTGGTGTATTCAAAATTATGATGACCAAAGAAAACGGGAATGTAGGATGCACATAAAGTACATATGTAAACACCCATAATTCATAAACTCAAATGCATCCTTATCATTTTATAAGAAATTAAGGGGACTTCCACAACGATTGACCAACTCAATTCTTTGTAGCTTTACGATCAGAACAAAATAGCGTACATAAAAAGGCCGAAATAAAGAGCTGCAATTTGCATTTAAAATGAACCCATACTGATGAGCGTGCCGAGCTCAGAGCAACATTCCAAGTCCTATAAATTAAGAGGTCAAACCGGTATCTTGCTGAGGACTACCAGAAGCGAACTCTTCTTTTGGCAGCGCACTTTGTGCTTACTTCTGTGACAGTGAATATTCAACCACACGTTTATTACTATGCCATCTCATTTCTTCATCACTACAGAAAACAGGCAATTTTTCGTGTTCTTCCCACTGGTTTCGAAGTATTATCAATGAAATTTCAATGGTTTATCAAGTATTTGAGCAAACGCCAGTTGCACGTTTTAAATTAGTACATACCTCCATTTCATGGAAAAATGTGTTGAAAGGATCAATAAGAATTCTTACTTAAAATGAGTTCTAACAGGTCAGCCAGGTGTTTCCAGTCACTGCACTATGTCCACTATATGATATTTGTTTCGACAGATAAGTTTGACGAGCAGAGCTCTACTAAATTCGGCATCACGGCCACTTTGAAGCGACACAATTTTCAGCACGACACCGGCGTCCACAATCCTTGAAGTGGTCAAGGAATATGCTCGTTCATAGATGGCATCCAGGTTCAAGGCGCTTTTTACAGTCTTTTTGAACCGTTTTTCTTCCTGGGTCGAGTCAGAAGAAGCAGACGAAATGCGGTGAAAGTGAAGGAGATAAAAAACTCTCGGGCACTCGTACAACTTTCGCTCTCGTTAGGCCCCGCAACACCACCAACAGCAGCAGCAGCGTAGCATGCGGACTTCGGTACAGGACAGAATAGAATGAGAACAGGAACAAACCGTTTGTTACATTCTTGGGTTGCATCTCAAGTCTCATACCGTCTTAAGTAAAGGTATCAATCATGCATCTACTTGAATCACACAAAGACATTTCTGCCACGCACATGCACCACAATCATACACAGTCCTCGAGTTAGGGACATATCAGTAAAATCAATACGTTACAACACTTTGGGTTCCTCATGTAATATTTGTCGAGACGGTTTTTGAATGTGTTAACAGTGCCAAGAGAAACGATATTTTCGGTTAGCTGGTTCCAAGGTCCGTCAATGTTAAGTGAAAAGAAGTTTAGAGCCTGTGATGTCTTGAAATTCCTAGTAGTATTTTTGAAAGTCGAAAAGCCCTTCCAAGATAACATCGTTGAGATATTTATAGATCTTAATGAGTTATCCTCGCAGTTTTCTTCGTTCAATGGAGACGAGTTCAAGCTTTTAAAAATCTCTTTCTTAGCTTGTATTGCGCGAGTTCAGAAATCATTTTCGTTGCGTTACGCTGAATTTTCTTCATTTTATTTATTTCTCTTTGTAGGATAGGAGACCAAAGTTGCGCTTCATATTCCACATGAGGCCCAACTAGAGCTTAATAGAACATGTGTACTTAGCAGTAGTCAAGTATAAATTAAATCATACATATGTTTATATGTATATATTATATATATATATATATATATATATATAAACAATGAAGAAACGAAGGAAGAATCGACACTACACACAGTGATGTTCAACAGCTCCATATTTCATGAACTCGAATATGAAATACTAGGACAAGGCACAGCTCTGATTAGTATCAATATACTGAATAATGTAAATTACCGAAGCCCACGTTGACTTACGTACTCAAGTTCGTTGAAAGAGGAAATATCATGCTTTTGAATTGATTGGCGAGACAAATAAAAACAACGACCGCGAACAACTGAGTCATATCTGAGAAAGCGGGCGATGATGCAAGAAGAGAACAGTCGGCAGAAACAAAGAGAGCGGGCAACCGTACGAACGTCACGCACTAACGTGATCCTGCATGCGCTCCCCAGAACGCGCTCGCTTGATAACTTTAATCTCTCTCAATGGACTACGACAGCCACCAGCAACTCACGAGGTGCTGAGCACGACCTACCTTTCAGTTACTTCTGAGCATTGCCGACAACTGAAACTTATCAAGAGAGTTTATCAAGCTGATATGCAAGTCGAGAACCTTGAATTTATCGATATATATGATAATTAGACAAACATTTAAGTACATTACTGCTGAATTACGTACGAATAAAAGTCATTCATACTACCATCATCACAAGGACGTAGGACAGCTTTAGGAGCCATAGTAATATCATAGACAAATAGAAGTTTGGTCCCATATCACTAAAACTGGAAGAAAATTTGTCATAACAGCAAATGAGTTTTACGAGCCGAAAGCCGGAAGAAATTTGGCAATTGTAAAAGTTATAGTCTGAAGTCAATCTACAGGGATATTTTCTGCTATACTTTTGAATTTATAAACGAAACTGATCCAAACTAAAATTTTTACGAGGTGTTCAATAGAATAGCATTTTCTGAACGAGTAAGAGGAGGGAAGCTCAAGATGTATGAAATTCGCTCTATATGGTAATAACCGCATAATAAAACTTCTATACAAGAATATTTGTATGTAACTGACAAATTAAAAAATATAGGTTTCAATATTTAGTAAACTACGAAAACAATTGCGTTCAAAAAGTTGATGGCCTTCGGTTAACGACTAAACAGAATACGTCAGTCCGATTAAAGACGCAGTGCAAGGTTATACAACCTGATCGATTACGTACTTTAAAAAACTTAAGAGACTTATTTCTGACAATGCAAAGCCCGCAAGCAAACTTTAGAATGCTATATTGAATGTTCCATTAAGTACTACTGGGAGTAGCATGATGAAGATTGTGGAAAATTCGTGCCTCGGGAGTCTTGTGGTCAAACATGTTTACTTAATAATACAGGTAAAACTCAGACTGTGTTCCGGAACGCAGCGCTATCATAAAAGGTCTTCCATGTCTTCAAAAATACGTCAAGGTCTCATACGTGCGTGATATAATCAAGTCTTTAGAAGCAAGAGAACTGAAGAGCTTATTTCTAAGTATTTAAAACCTCTCAAACTGGATACCTTACTTAGCTTCGGCACAAGCGTAGGATGTATTGTAATAAAATATATTCATTTTATTTAAGATCTGGAAACTACATTCCTACAAACGTAATTTCTTAGGAAAAAGTATTAGCTGCAGGGCAATCTGCATTTTAATTAGCGTCTTCAGCGATTGTTTGCCTAATTGGTGTACAAAACTGAGCATAGAACTCGGCTGTAATACACTAAACAAAACAGGCCTGTCATTATACTATGTACTTACGTTTTTCCAGAGAAACAGACGCAGAACTTTAAGCCATAAGTGTTGAAGAGGTGGATCATTTCAAGGGATGTTCTGATGGCACCAATGGTACTAAAAACGGCCAAGCAAATGTTCCAAATTGCCAATTGTGAGCGCAGTTCAAACCTCTCCCTGTTCTTCATGTACTTTTGCATGAGGAAAATGAAGGACAGGTAGGCAAAGATGAAGAAGTTGCACACCCAATGATACTGACTCATCCAGTTTATGTAGAAGTAGGTGTCAAAGTTTTCTTCGAAATCAAAGGTGATGCTGTACGAATAATTGTAGCCAGTAGTGTATTGTCCATTGATGGTCCGTGGCTGGTCACTGAAGTTGAAGTACGTAACACTAGAGTCATCGTGGCGTAATCTGTACAGATTGCCATAGGCCGCAAATTTGGTGATGGCGGACTCATGGTAATATTCTGGTTGCTCTGATAGACTCATGGCTGCTGTAGCGCAACACGTGCTACCCCTAAGCCAAATTTGAGCACGGTCAATGAACTAGTTAAAAGAAAACAGAATTTTGTTCGAGTACTCCTGATCTGAAAAATAAACAACATTTCGTCATTAGTAACTTAAAACTATAAGTCGATATTCCTACAAAAACACTGAAAAACATTCTCGCCGTACTAATTTCACTAGTGCCAATCATCTACCTAAAGAGCAGCAGAGAAAGCAAGCCTACAATCAGTTAAAACATCAAAATTTGTAATAAGAAATGAGAATCCTTTTACAGCTTCCTAAAACGAGTTTTTGAATTAGCCCCGAATCACTAACATACGTTAAGATGCTCTCAACACTAAAAGAAAACCAGGGTAGTCGTTGCCGAACTCTTCCTCTTCATACAATAAGGGTCATTCCCTCCAATAGAAAAAATTAGGGCCATCTAGCATGGAAGTTTCGCTTTTTTACCTGCATACGCGTGACACGGAAAACAACTCACCACGTGATTATTACAAGTGTAGCTGCATCATTACTATACTAGGAAGACTTTGCTGCAACTGACATCACCCTACGATCTTGTAGCCTTGGTGAAATATGCATGAAACTCGCAGCGCTACATAAGTACACCAACATTTTGTGTCTAAATCTCAAGTTCAACTTGAACAGTAAAAGAAGTCTGTTTAATTTTGAATTTGATTTGTTAGTTTATCGAATTTAAACCAAAAGATTCTTGCCTGTAGCTTTTACAATGAATGCACCAAAAACTGGTTCTCAGTCAAACCCGTGCACGAAGATTTGTAAGCCAAGTAATATTGTTTAACACGTTGACTCCGATTGTCTGATTGGTGTAAAACTTCACTTTGTACGCATAGTCACTAGAAGGATCTGAAAAAATTACAGAACCTAACCTAAGTGGTACACATGCGTACCACTTCGGAGTCAACGTGTTAACCTGTAGCCTCAACTTTTAATACGTATGCCTTAATTTTCTACACAAAGTAGAGGTCAAAACCGACATGCATCACCTACAGGCAATCGCCGAGACAAAGAAGATATCAAACTTTTGTTCTTGTGACGCCAGGAAAACATTGGGAGTAACAAATACTGAGCTAAAAAGTATCCATTGCAAAGCTATATTAGACGCGAATAAACTCGTGCCAGACGAAGTTAACATCAGCAAGCTAGAAAAAGTCACCTAGGAAGTGGTGTCAGAACCAGTTCTACATAAAAACTTGCACTCACATTGGAAGGGAGTAGTTTATTAAATAAAACAATCTTGACAAACAATTCTTCGAAACGCATGCAGAGTTTCTCTTACACGAGACGGATAATGAAGTAAAACTTTTTAAAACTAATTACGTAACTACTATCCCCAATTTGACCCAAGGCCACATACAAAGAGTTAGACTGAGCAGCACGTGAGAATGAACCAACAGATTTAGGCAATGTTAACTTTTACTAGTAATTAGCTGGTTCGAGGACACAGAGCGTCGACAACAATGGCAGACCAGTACCGACGTTTCCATGACACGGACACCTAGATCGTTGACAACCAACCACCTGTACGTCCACTCGCCCACCTGAAACCCCTCGACAATTCAATCTAAAACGGCGTAGCTAATGTTCTACGCAAAGACTGGAGTCATGGTAGAATGCACGTAGCTACAGCAGCGTGAGGCAAACGTTCCATTTTAATTTGATCACAGGACTTCCACATTTGCAAAACTAACTTCAGGTAAGTGGAAACAGGTCACATTCTCAAGAAATGGATAGTTTTCAGCCCCGTTCTACGATCATAGAAGTAACGTAATAATTTGTAACAATTTTCTCATATCTAGCTCTTGTTACGAACAGTTTGCTTTCCATGTTCCTTTTATGAACTCTAGCCTGAAAAACTTTAAATACTAAGAAAAGAAACGAAATTAGAGCCGGTTTTACTCTTAAGAAAAACTATAGACCCGTAGCTCACCACCCTCAAAAACGCCCGTTCCATTACGCAGAAGTTTCAAGTTTTAAATATGAATGGTATTCATCTGAATTATTTGCTCTGTTTTAACTAACAGCCATTCTGTATTAAGCAGTAGCTATGTGTCTCTCAAGCGAAAGACTGGAAGCACTTTATTCTTTCGTAGGTATGGCCTGATCTGTCACTAGAAACCAGAACTGGCATCACCAGCTTGGTCAACCGGTGAGCGAATCTGCTTGCAAGCGGGAAGACCCGTGTTCGAATCCCGCTGCCGAAATGGTTGACGCGGCTAGAAATACGGCATGGGACTTGGGTAAACAACCGAATAATTATCGAAGTAATTATCCGACCCAAGAATGGGCCAGAAGGTTCGTTCCTATAGCCTCATTCTATTCTATTCTAGAATTGACACGAACTACAGTAGTACTACCAGCAAGTCAAAATACGGCCGTATATTATACATTTTGTTTGGAACTTCTTTGCATCGCTCACACAGTAAAAATCATTGCATTTTTCTGTTGACTCATGAACACAATACGGATGCGTTTCATTCTACTACCACCCTGATTGTGTCTAATTGATCAAACGGGGAAAAATAAATTAATGGACTACGAGAATTTTTACAAGGAAGTCCTCAATACTGCAATACCTGGCAACAGGCTGGAGCTTTACGGCCCAAATATCTCCCAGAATCGTGTTTTTCCCTTATACTGGCACATAGAGATGATGGAAGTCTAAAAAAAAGTGGTCGACACTATGAAAGTAAAGGTTAAGCAAGGAAGAAATGCGGCAACTTAGGATTTCAGGTTCCTCTGTACGTCGTATGAGGTAAGATTTATTCTTGATACGGAAGTGGTCTTACAAAGAGGCAATTGGAAACTGATTACCCTTGCATTTGAGAGAGATGTCGCGGTAGAAGTGAGTCACGTTATAGGGGCATTTGTTAAAGCTAATAGAATGTAAACTCAATATGTTCCTCCACAGGTATTTAGGTGAGCACGACAAAAGTTTATCTAGCACTAGTGAAATGTGGACACAGCAGCATACCATGGAGAAGTTAGGTAATGACTTCACAGTCTGGACGAACCCTAAAGTGGAAAAGTATTCACGGTTGATATATTGACAAATTGTTGGATCCATAGTTTTAAATTGAAAATAATAAGCACAGAATAAGACTACTGCCTTAGTGTGCATCTGGCACACTAAATTTTAACCTGCGCGAATTTTTAGCGCACATCTGGCGTTCATCGTGTACGGTGGTTGTTGTTGTTGTTTGCAAACAACATCGTGTACGGTGGTTGTTGTTTGCAAACAACAACATCGTGTACGGTGGTTGTCACAGCTTGTCAAGTTCCTCTCGTGTTTTGTGATTTTTGGTGTTCTGTGAAAAGTGCTGTAGTTGACGAAATATAAGAAATATACTATGGCTGAGGGGAAGCAAACGACAAGTGAAGCTCGAAGTGCTATTATAGCTTTGTTTCATAATGGGAATTCCGAAACAATATTGCAAAGCCGCTCAATTTAGCTCGATCTACCGTGCGAAAGTGGCCTCTCAATATCAAGAATATGAATGCTCTGGTACTCCATGGTATAAGAAACATTCTGGGAGACCAAGAAAGACGAGTAAAACGACAGATGATGAAACGTTCAGTTGTACTAAAACCAACAGTGACAGCGAAGGAAATCAAGAATGAAAACTACGGTTTGCTTAGAGATGCGTCTGTTAGGACAATTCGGCATCGCCTCCAAAACAAGCTTGGCTTACCCTCGAATCGAACATGAATGAAAAAATATGCAATAAACGAATTATTTTCCGCACTAAACATTACGTAAACACCCGATTATAGGAAAAAAAGTTTTATTTAATGCTGAATCCACATTTCTAATCTTCAGAACGTCTTAGAATGGTGCATTGACCAAGGGGGTCAAAACGGATGAACCCAAAGTACACTAAAGACCATGAAACACCCCCCCCCCCCGTGTCATGGTATGGGGTTGTTTTAGTTATATCGGGGTTGGTAACGTATTTCCTTCCTAAGAACACCACAGTGAATCGTGTTCGATATTTGAGCATGTTTAACACATTCATTGCGCTTGCCTAGCCGGTGCAAATCTTTACTTTGTACATACAGTCACCAGAAAGCTTTGAAAAATTACAGAACCTAACCTGAGTGACCCACTGGTGGGTCATACCGCAATGAATGTATTAACACGTTGACTCCGATTACCTGATTGGTGTCAAACTTCACTTTGTACGCATAGTCACTAGAAGGATCTGAAAAAATTACAGAACCTGACCTCAGTGGTACACATACGTACCACTTCGGAGTCAACGTGTTAACCCTTTAGCGACCAATTTGTTTTTCTAGTTTCTACATTTAAGTTCACAAAGACCGTCTCTACACTGATGCAATGAAGCATGCTGAGAGCCAGGCAGCCAAAAGAACGACGTTGTAACATGCCGAAACGTTCAAACCTAGTAGCAACCTCATATTGCTCACCGTTTAATTATTAGAACAATTCTCCCAAAGACCGTGAAAGGCAACCGAATAGTCCAATTGGTCGCTAAAGGGTTAACACGTTAAGTGCGGTTGCCTAGCCGGTGCAAATCTTTACTTTGTACATACAGTCACTAGAAAGCTTTGAAAAATTACAGAACCTAACCTTAGTGACCACCGGTGGGTCACTTCGCACTTAACGTGTTAAGGACGGTTTCCTCTGCAATGGGAAATCTCAATTTTTGTACAGGACGGTGCACCATGCCATACCTGCTGAGTTGTAAAAAATTGGCTCAAGCTAAAAATCAAGCTAAAGCGTCAAGCTAAAATCGAACTTACTTCTAGATTGACATGGTAACAGTCCCGACCTAAGCCCTATAGAAAATTTGTAGCACATGGTTGAAAAGAAGGTTGAAAAGCACGATATTGACTCTCTCCCAAAACTCGAATTAGTCATCAAGAAAGTGTGGAAACAATATATCTGTGGAACATTGTCAAAATTTAGGTAATTCAATGTCGAAACATCTAAGAAGTGTCTTGAATAACAAATGACATACAAAATACTAATGCAAGGTAAGATACTACTTCAAGTTAGAAACTACCTACAAAATTAGGATGGACAGAAACCATTTACCGGAAGTGTACATATGAAGTGATCTAACCTAACCTGTCATTGAGGAACTTCATAATATCGTTGACAAATCCAATTTTCAGATACCTAAAATTTGGCAATTTAATTAACATTATAAAAACACTAGACAGTTCCCGTGGAAATTCCACGATTTAGATTCTATTAATTTGAAATTATTATAAAGATGAATGTATCAAAGATTTACGATGAATTATTGCATTCTGAATAGTTTTTATTAATATATACCGAGCTACCATTTTGTATCTTAACTAATGATAACATGGCCCAGATAGTACCCGTTGAAATTTCTTGGTTTAAAAGTGATGAAATTAAAGATCTATGAAATAAAATGCATTCAGTTAAAACGGATTTTTCGCGGTACCATCAGAATCAGAATATTTTTCTGGAATATATACAAAACTTTCATTTTATATCTTACCTAACGATAACATGGCCGTGTAAGAAAAGAAAGTTAATAACGGAACAAATGGCGCGTTTCACAGTGATCCGGTGCCTTTGGTATCTACAATACAATGCTTGTAATACATGCATACCCTTTCTGATTTCAGTTCAATAATTTTTCTTCAGTAATAGATGGGAAGTAATGGGACGGACACAAACAGATACAGCAAGATGGAGATACATAGTCGATTATATTATGTAGATAACATTCTTAGTTACTAGTAGCACACAGAGGCTCGTTCCGTAAGAACGAGCTAAGTAGAAAAGGAAGTAAATTCTATTGCTATGAAAATAGAACTTTGTTTGACTTCATCGAGACTTATGTTAGCCTTGGGGCTGCATCGCAAGGTATTTACTCTACCAGGTCAAAGACATCAATATCGGCAACGAATAATGCTTACTAACAATACTTAGGAAAGAAGTTCAAATATCCTAATTATGCTACAATACTAGGGCGCAAATTGCTCAACCTACTGATGTACATATTACTTATCACTCATAACAATGTTAAAAAAATAGACGCAGGTACAGATGTCACTAAATTACACTAGTTTCATGTGTCATCATACTTGGGGCTCAAATGAATGAATGAACACGACACGAGTAACAAATACAATGGATTGGTCGTGCAAAAGAGTGCAGATAAGCAAAAAAAATTCAACTCAACAAACCGACCACGCGTTTTTGGCAATTTCTTAACACATTCCCGATAATGATACACACTATAAAGAAACATTATACACTTTCCGTGACTGGAATAGGCCTAACAAGACTAGTTTCAACCACTAAGCGGCAAGAACCGCGCACGTGTGTACACTACAGCCGCCAGTGAGCGAATCGTAGCTGCGCGTCCGCGGCACTGACTAGAAATCTAGTATGTCGACTGTATAGCGACCTGCAACCAGTGCTCCTATATATACGTTTGCATGCCGCTGGACGTTGCGCGTCATGTCTATCTTCCATCTTAATTTTTGAAAATTTTGTCTTAAAACCAAATTGGCAAGATTGAATAAATATTGCCAGCAAACTCGTTGGTGGCGAGGAGGAACACAAAAACATGGCATACAACTTCTTCAGTGGTTTGACGTCCTGGAAGTTATCCACAGATTATTCAAATCATTCACTGGATAAAAATTCCACTACATAATAATACAGTTCGTTGCTCGCTTACTTGTTCGGTCTATCTCCCTGTCACACTTTTAAGAATTTAGATAGGAGGAAATTCGGCAGGATATACATGTATTGTAGGAATTGTATTGTAGTCACAAAGCCCGCATCCACTGGCAAATCATACGAAAATTCTGTAAAAAACACGTGAATTTTCGCGTGTGGATCTACTAGTAATAACATAAAATGAAAAAGGATTGCCAGCCCCACAATCTGTCATATAATTTTCGATCACCAGACCAAAGTTCTACTTACTCGTTCAAGCTGAAAAAATGCCCACTTGTTGGATCGAACTTCTTAAGTAAACAAATAACAATGAAAGATCGAGTTAAATTCCTACCCCTCTCTAATTTTCCTCAAGAATCTATTAGGAATAATTGGGCTATGTGATGAGTCTCAGAAACCAGTATATGATAACCAGAATACGCGATATTTAGTTTTTTCGTGAAGGATGCATGCCATTTTATTGGCAGGCCAATTAATTACAACGAGCTAATTTAAAAGGAGAATTTAAATTTCTGTGTTGGATCAACGTGTTTTTCTATACCGGATTGGGCACGAATTGACAAACAAGATAGCCAGGATCAATAGGAGACGTAGGTTAAAAAATTATCAGGATAAATTTTTCCGGGTAAAACCTTAACAGAAACGTGTTCTGGTGCAAACACTTCAACCGACAAGAAACCAAGGTCTTGTGTTGCAGTTGAAGATTTACACACAATGCGAATATTTCTCAGCAGGGAGCTATGCAAACGAGCGGTGGAATAATTATCAGGTCTCGTACTATTACCAAAGGTTTTCAAGTCCTCATCAAGTCGAAAATTCTAACGCAATTCATCACAACACTTTAATGACGGGCCGAGTGTGACAGCATCCCGAGTCAATTGCCTTCTCTCAATTGGGTGACTTTCCATCTGACGCAAGTAAAATAAATAAATCCTATAGCAGTGAACACTGTCCATCCAGTGATCAATTTTATTCTCATAGATGTCTTAACACGTTGACTCCGAAGTGGTACGTATGTGTACCACTTAGGTTAGGTTCTGTAATTTTTTCAGATCCTTCTAGTGACTATGCGTACAAAGTGAAGTTTTACACCAATCAGGCAATCGGAGTCAACGTGTTAAATTTCCAATACGTAGGTGGATAACAATATTCTTACGGTTTAGCTATTGCGTTTTGTACAGAATTTAATTTCGAACTCGAGCGAGTGTATGAGGTTCATGGAGTTCGAAGACGAGAAACGCTTGAGATTTCAAATAAGCTGAATTAGAATCAGAGAGCAACCATTATTTTCAACTGAAGTAAAAACCTTAATATCGCGTGAAAAATTATATTTTAAATCTAAATTTAAAGGTATATTAAAGTTTACAATCTAGATCCAAGTTTCATGAGCATAGTGCAGAAAAACACACGCTCAATAACAATGTTAACACGTTGACTCCGAAGTGGTACGTATGTGTACCACTTGGGTTAGGTTCTGTAATTTTTCCAGATCCTTCTAGTGACTATGCGTACAAAGTGAAGTTTTACACCAATCAGGCAATCGGAGGCAACGTGTTAAACTCAGTTCTTGTACGTTTGAAACATGAGAATTCTAAAGGGTTATAAAAAAGCTGACCTTCCCCAGCTGAAGGCATTACTAGTTTTTGTACTTGGTCAAGTTACGGTGTGCGCGTTGCTTGTCAGCGTCATTTCCCCCTCTGACCTATTAATTAATAATAGCCCCTGTACATATTAAATAAACTACGAGCTTGCCGCGTAGCTTTCAGTTATCCTTGAAATGCCAATTGCCAGGAACTTAAAATATTCAAATAAATCGGGGGAGATACCAATGTATCAATAGTAAAAAAATGATAGATGCCGTATTTCATTCCCACAGATTTGTACCAAAACAGTTATCATTACGAATAAGTTACACATTAAGGAGATCAAGTAATTCAGTTCATTACACTAATGAGGAAAAGTCAGTATGGGAACAGATGTAACGAACTTCTGAACTTTTACTGGATTTATTAACAGCAACTGAATGAGACTACTATACGAGTAGAGGAAACATTGATATAAAAAAAAATCTATTTTAAATGACATCACCCACCGCTATGTAATGCGATTGCAATGGATGATACACTGCACCATGTGAGATCTCCAAGAATT
Source organism: Trinorchestia longiramus (assembly GCA_006783055.1). NCBI lineage: Eukaryota > Metazoa > Arthropoda > Malacostraca > Amphipoda > Talitridae > Trinorchestia > Trinorchestia longiramus. Next base: position 117,535 of record VCRD01000807.1, on the reverse strand, counting down.
AGATGGTGCATCAAGGCACCTCTCCCTAAACCAAAAAACTGCCCTACGTACTGCCGTAACTTTCACCGTGCTAACACGCCCGATGTGTTTTCCCCTGGAGGCCGGTGTCCTGCTTAAAGCTAGATTCCAGGTTACCAACCATATGTAGTGACCAAACGCTCAAATGGGCAATACTTTATCAAATGTAACTTTTGTCTTAGTATTCATACATTCCTTTCGTTTAAGTGCCTTACAAATAATCAACGCTTTCAACCTCGATATCGTGGCGCGACGGACATAAGTAAAATAGAAAGTGAAAGGTTGTACGATGTCGCTCCAACTACCACAGTCAACTATTTGTTACAACATTCTCGTAACTGGAGAGAGTTGGTTTTCAGGGTTGGTTGCCCGATGCTGCGCAATGTTATCACACATGAAGTGTGGATCCCGTGAAAATTCATTATTATTTAACTGTAACGCGAATCGACGGAATCAGAAAACATATTACAAGGTGCATGTCGGTTTTAACTTTTATCGAAGAATTCGTAGGTTTACAATGAGAGCACGGAATTTCAAACAGAAACAGTAAATAAAAAAGTTAACAAACCGTTCATCCTTTGAGGAAGGTCGGGATTCTCAAAAAGCTTTTATTTTTTCCAGACACTATCGTCCGAGTGAACAGGTTAAGTAGGTCAAGATCGAACTGAGAATGCACACGACAGCGTCCATGTGCCGCCTAGTCAGTGGAGGATATGAGGTCGGGATTTCCTCTCAGGAAATTGATATCCAGTGACAAGCACCACTAGCGTGCAGTGCATAGAAGCTTGAGATATTTTCTGTTTTATTGGCAAGACATCTTCGTCATGTTCATAACTGAATATAAGAATTATACTTTAATTTAACAGTCTATTACAAGTAATCAAAGCTGAATGAGGACAGGAAAATTTGTATTTTATTCTAAGAAAGTTACTCCAAGAGACACAAATCTAAAAAACGCCAAAAAATGTTCTCTAGAGCTGAGAAAAATAAGGAAAATATAACAATACACGTGTACCATCACAATTTTTATATTTTACTACTATGAGAAATCAGTAATGTTGTCTGCAAACATGATTGATAATAAAGATTCGAATGATTGTAGAAAGTAGTTGGACATTAATTAGAGTTGATATTGAGGGAGCATATTCAAATTTTAAATTTTACATCACTAAAATAACGGATCATTGATCATTTCCATTACATATATCAGATAATAACGATGAAATATTTTATTCAAGAACGCTTTTGAAGTAATTCACTATAACTACTACAATTTAAAAAACAAAAAGGAAACATGAATGACTGACTAAATTCAACAAGGATTTTACCGAACAATGTTAAGGGGAAAATCAGTGTCACACGAGGCGTCTAAAAAGCGTTCTCTGACTTCACGGCAGACATGTTATGGATGCATGGAGAAAGACAATAACATGTTCACAAGTTTGCTTATAAAATGAACCATTAAATAACGTAAACAATCATTTGAAGAGAGTCAGGCCGCGTACGACGTCGCGCCAATTCCAGAGAGTTAGAGTTTACAATTTTGAACTGAGTGTATTTTTTTGGAATAATATGGGATGGAGTCGAAATATTGCTGAGAATCCAGCGGCAGTCTAACATGAGAGCTGAGAGCCCAAAATTCCTCGCTACTCTTCACAACCCAATCCCAAGTCCACACTTACATTCATTCATCCTGCACACGCTACTTTCTAAACGTAAAGAGCTAAGGTGTCATCATTTCAACTCAAATTCATCGTAACAAATTTCCAGAATTCAGGCATTAGTAATAATAGAAAAACAATATAGTGTTAAAAATTAGACTTTCTTCGCTAAAAAAATTATAACAGGACTGCTATGCTCTTCAACACTGCCAAACAAAATGGGAAATTTATGTTCTTCAGCATAGAACATCCAGGTCTTTTTGGCGTTATCTAGTAAAATTTCAGCATGTATACCAAACGGCAAGACAATTGAAAATATTATCCCTTTTAGAGGATTATACAAATTATAGCCTATGTGTTAAAAGTAAAAAATTGCTTCATCACGAGAGAGCAACACCGACAATAAGAAGCGACTTTCTTAGTTAACACTGACAGCTGTAAACAAGGGTTATTGTTAAAAGAGTGAACATTACATACTTTTCAATTCGATTTCCAGACTGATGGCTGTAAAAATGTAAACTAGAATTCGGAGTTATAATGCATAGGGAGAGTAAATGTCTGGTGCCGTAGTTTAAGTATAGCCTAAACGAAAAACCTTGCTGTTTATAAACTACTGTCTCAGTATTTGTGCAAATTACAAGTTGTGTTAATTGAATCAAATAACAGTTCATGCTCGACTTTGCTATACGTATAGAGAGTCTCTGGAATCAATCAGAAATCTGAAAAAATAGAGACGAACACAATAAAAACCTTAAAACAAAACGTAACGGACGGTTTGATACTAAATAATGAATGGATGTACAGATTACTATTGAATATCCGTTTCGGTCTATAAAAAATTAATAATATGCAGTAATTGTAAGTTGGGTTACTGACAATATCTCCGTTCATTTTCAGTAAGGAAAATCATGTGGAAGTTGAGAATCGTAGGACTTTTTAATGCGTCGAATACATATTCGTGTCATGATATGAACGGAAGTATTTTTTTTTTCTTTTACATATGAATTTTCAAGCCATATAAGTAATAGCGTTCCAAGGTTATCAAAGTGATTTAAAATGGCTCAGTGTTACGAATATTATTTTCTTTAGCCTGAACAAGAAAAGGTGATTATAATACTTGTAAGTCAAACTGCGGTCAGTTAGTTCTAAAACACATTCATTTTACCATCTCTTACATCCAGTCCCTGAGTAATTACTCCCTTCTTGAACTTTATTTCAAGGACAACTAGCATCGAGTTGATCAACCATTTATTATTCTGGAAAAATTATTTGCATCGCCTATGCCGCTTACTTGTAGTCAGTAGTTAACTTGCTTGGAACACATAAATTGTTGCTTAGCTTACTGCAGTTTGTGAGTTATGTGTTGAGGAGGTAGAGCTGCACGCACGTAAGCCGAGTCCATCTTTGTCTGTGTTCATAAATTGAGGACTTGCGACGAATCTTAATGTCTACGGTCATGAATACGTTTTAATTCCTCTATGAACTATTAGCTGGTAAAATGCGTCATTTAAAAATACTATTGTTGTAGTTTAGCATTCCTAAGTTTTGAGTATCTTAGACCATACTCGAGTCTTCTATTCTAAATTTATTCTACAATACCTACATAATCCATTAGTTTTGACTGATTTTTGAATATTACATGAGAAGTATTAATGTCATTAGTTTAAGTATTTTGACGACCTTGCTATTATATTTTGAAGCTAATGTCCCAGTATTTGTGTAAATCCTAAGCCACGTCATTTAAAACAAATAACTTCATGGTCGAATTTCTTACATGTACAGAGAGTCCCCAGAATCAACCTCGAACCTAAATAGAAGATTCTAAATTACTGTCACGTTATCACACCTCCACTTTACCGATGCCAGAATACCTAATATCATTCAACTGTATAAAATAATTCATGCTTGTGAACGCAGTAATATAAACTGGAAGACGTCAAATGAACTTCAAGAAAAGGGCATTGAGAAATTCCTTAACACTGCTTTATAACTTTGTTATATGAAATTGTTAAAGCACCATGTGTAGGCGTTGTGAGGTGCACCAAACAAAGCTTCGTATACGTTGGAATTTCCCATACGTTGGAAGTTACCATACAGAAGCAGAATATTTTGTCATAGTCTTAGAAAGTAGCATTAGTATAGGTCACATTTTCTACTCAACAACCTCCGCCTCATGAAAAGCTTAATCGTTTTTTAATTGAAGAATTACGGGTTTCTGTAGCCCAAGGATTACCATTACGACTGACCATACACCCAAAACTTGAAAAAGTATTTCAATAGAACTTTTAAAAAAAACAGTGCCACGTTAATTCACTCTCATAAATGCAACTGAGGTCACCATGAATTTCCAAAGCAAAATAAAGAGCACGTACTGGCAACAAACGCTCTCCTCTCTTGCAATACAAGCAATAAATTAAAAATCCTCCAGCAAATGCCTCCTTCCAGATTGGAAACACAATTTTAGGAACATTACTACGCTCATTTTCATGATATATTACAACTATTAAAAAAATACAATAAGCTCGCTACGAATAATTATATTATGAATATAACATAATCGATCGCTTCCCTCAACAGCTGCTCGGACATGCCATGCCGTCTTGTTTGGACCCAAATGTGTCCGCTCCATAAACATCTTTTGATAACACCAGCCAGTTTCAAAGAAAATGACCATTGACAAGCAGAATAACTATCTATGATATGTTCGATCAATACTTCCAGACATAAAAATTCCTACGAAATAAAGTTGGCACACGTGTTTAATGGAATATAGCTTTTGGTACAACAGTGACTATGGATAAATTCTGCAAACAGCTACGGATTTAAGTTGAAGAAAACACCACAGCTAACATATGTAGGTGAATAATTTCACGGTCACCTGTGAGTTCCTTGTAAGTAAATGCAAAGACACTCCCGACTTCTGCTGACACAGAGCGATGACTTGTAGTTGCATCCTTACTGAAGAACAAAAATTAACCAACTCTGCCCTAGGAACTTCCAGTGATGAAGCTGTTGCAGGAAACTAGCGGCAAATAAAAATGTACACGATAACGTACTTTTAGGGTCAAAATTCATGACATTGAACAATTACGTCAACGCAGGGACTTCATGAACATAATTAAAAGGAAATAAGCATTTTTTTAGATCATGACAATTTAAGGCGGGCTTGTAAATAAACCTATGAATTCAATAACATGTTTGAACTTTAATACTTTTTTTTGATTAAAAATGGGAAATCAAGAATCAAAGTGATAAATATTAGTGTTCGGGTTGACATACATTTCATATCTTCGTTCAAAAATTGCCATTTTGCGTTAAGCCAACAAAAACATCAGGAAAGGTAGTAGTTTTGTGCGTGCTCTAGCACATCACATGATTTTCCAAAAGCTTGGAAAGCGTGCTGACGAAAAAAGGCTTTAAATTTTACAGTCTTGTTGTCGACGGTTGATGTTCCTGTCGTATTTGTTGTCTTTACTCTGTTTCTAGACAAGTTTCATGTTTAGGAAAAACGCTCAAACTGGCAATGACATGAGTGTTGGAATTCAAAGAACACTCACGCATCCTCTTCGTTCAGGCTTATTGTGCTATGACCTCGAGTTGTATAATACAAGGTGTCCATAAAGTCTCATTATAATTTCAAAAATTGATTACAAATGCAATTGATAAGATATTTTATTCAGATTTGTTCTGTTGTATTCAGTGTTTATTAAAGTTTTTAATCACATTTTGCATTTGTGTGTTTCAAGGTTCCAGTTTGTGAAAGAGGTGCTGTTGAAACTTTATGAGACTTTTACAAGACTTTATGGACACCCCGTATAATAGATGCAGTGTGCGAGACTGCAGCTGTCACATACGTTAGTGGCGTAGAAATTCTCTATACCAGACATTATCATCTACTTTGAATAACTAAACTGTCGTGAGTTGAAGTTTTACGTAATGGTACGACAGTCAGTGTTACATATTGCTTCAAAGAAGCCGAAAAGAATTGGAAGCCCTGCATTTTGATGTTTTCTGAGCCATAACGACTTTAGAGTTGACGTGCGTTTTTCTCAATATTAAATGAGCTGCTAAATAGGGATCATTTTCCATGAGTCGATACTTATTTTTTTGTGCTAGGGAGGCAAAAAAAAATTGAATGAGATTAATGAGAAATAAATATCAGCCATCTTAAGACCACTGTGGAAATCCGGGTCATGGGTTAGGTTTGGTTCACGAACTGAGATCAAGTTCATGGTTAAAAAATTCTCGAATACATACTTTTTCACTCTAAGTCTTTCGTTCGAAAGTGTGTACTGGAAAGAGCGCATCGGTCATACACACACTTTTTATGTAACAACTTCCTTGTATTACCTTGAAGAGAAGGACCAGGAGTCATAAACCCGTTCACAAGTATGACGAATTAAGATTTAAAAAACAGGAATAAGTCTGAATAGCCAATAACCTTTTCTATAAGTCACTAGCATCAAGGCTGATTTACTAATGTTGAAGCTTCGTTGTGGAATCTAATCCTAATAAGCAACGATAAGATATTATCAGCACGGTAAGTTGCAGCTACAACATGAAGGTCTTGGCCAAAAAAGTGGAATGTCAGAGTCATGATATTTGGGAGACAACAATTTTGAAATCCAAGTTGAAATTAGGGTTATAGGTTAATTATATTACTAGGCGTCATAGACTTTACTTTATGACACGCATGTATGCCTGAACCATAAGGCTGTATTCTTGTCAAATCAAGATGATTACATAAGAAACAGTTACTCCTTTGTTCACTGTCCTTGAAAATGAATAATTTTCAGATAGCTTTTTACACACCAGGAAATATTTTGTCCAATTACTATTGAAAGGTGGCTAAGGTCTGAATACTGGAACTCCATGAAAGACGCATACTTTTGAGCACATAAAGAAGTCAGCAATGACAGGAAAATGCAAGAAAAGCGTACAGGACACCTGCGCTGACGCCCCATACTATTCAATGCCTAGCACTGCACAGGTGTTGCAGGCACAAGTGTTGCAGGCACAAGTGTTGCAGGCACAAGTGTTGCAGGCACAAGTGTTGCAGGCACAAGTGTTGCAGGCACAAGTGTTACAGGCACAACGGCACAACTTCACAGGTGTTGCTGGTACAAATGTTGCAGGCACAACTGAACTGGTGTTACTAGCACAACTGCACAGGTGTTACAGGTACAAGTGTTGCAGGCACAACTGAACAGGTGTTGCAGGCACAACTGAACAGGTATTGCAGGTACAATTACACTAGTGCTGCAGTAATACTGAACTGATGTTGCAGTAACACTGCAGTAACTGTTAATTGGCGTGATAGGCTGTTTCGAAGCAGAAGTTCGAAAAAATAATTCAGACGCATAGGAATTGTGAAAACAATCAGTTTAAAGGAAATTTTCAGAACAAAGAAAATGTTACTTCTTTACATAAGCAACTTCGATTATATGAATCATAAAGCCTGGATTTCTCACTGATAGATACCACAATTGCTTTTCCATTAATTTCATATTTATGAGAATGCCATCGTTAGATTTTGAAAAATTATTAACCATTCATCCAGAATGAGAAGCAGGAATCTAATATTCAAGTAACAATTAAATCTATAGTACTTTAGACTCTGGCAGAAGAACTTCAACAATGCAGAACTCTGTTTAGAAAAATAGTATCAAACGTACAGAGGAATCAGGCTACAAAACACTCTCGAGAAGTTCATGAAAGTATAATCAGTATACTAAGCCAATACGTTTTAAGCTTTGTTACAAAACTTGAAATAAATTTAAAAGACACTAAGCTGGTAAATATATACAGCAGAAGTGCAATTTTTTCGCTCATTCCACAGTTCTGACAGCACATCATTGCAATGGTCCATCAGTTAACAGTTAAATGTTTTTTGCCTTCTGCCTGTTGTGGTTAGGGACTATATAGTAGATTATCAACTAACAGTGATTGAAATTGTTTTCCAAGTAACCACACTTCCATCGTATGGAAGATGAGTGACTTCTGCTGCAACTAGTTAACAGTTGAATGTTTTTGCCTTCTGCCTGTTGTGGTTAGGGACTACATAGTAGATTATCAACTAACAGTGATTGAAATTATTTTCCAAGTAACCACACTTCCATCGTATGCAAGATGAGTGACTTCTGCTGCAACTAATGACTCATGAGATACAGGCAGTAGGGGACAACCTACCAGGTGTGGAGCTCGAGAACTGTTGAAGGTTGCAGCTGTTGCACACTTGAACCAACACAAGACCTCTGCTTCTCAAAACTTGTACACTTTTTAAAAGAGAAGAGTCGTTTTCAAACATATAAACAAAGTCATCCAATAATAACTGCTGAAGGAATAGACAAGAATTAGAATAAAATTGCCTAAGGCAATTAGAGAATATGCCTCACTTCCCTCACCAGTTTTAGTTTTCCTTGTTTGATAGGAAAGTGCATTACGCATCTCGAAACCGAAATATCTCTGAGTTATCCTCTTTTCTTACTTTATTTACAGGACATATTATGATTCGTGTCTGGTATTTAATGTAGAATTTGTTTATACTGTCTGAAATTTAGGAAGCTAATAAATTTGGCTTCATGGAGACTACCTTCATTGATTTGTTGATGTAATCAGCATTAGGTTACAATGATGCATTTTTTCACTGTAGAAATGATCAATAAAAAATACAAGTTAATTATTGCCAATTACCGAAGCTAATGACAAAATCATTCGTACGGCCTGAAAAAATATCAAGGTAAAACAAGCAATAGATCACATCGAATTTAAAGCTCACAGCAACTACTGAAGTAAAGCGTAATCGTTTGTAAAATATCAACTTTATCTTAGCTTGTAAACGAATGGTGGGCACGAGAAACTAAAAGTTTCTGGATATGAATTTAAGAGAAATGTGTTCAATCAGCCTGTCTGGCGCAATTACGATAGGAGGTAAATAAATGATTAGCGACGAGAAGAACGCAACGGAACACAGCTGTGGAACACAGAGAATGTCCGTAAAATTCAATGCTAATTTTACGGGTGAAAGTAGGCCGATTTGAGCGATGGTGGTTCAAATAAGAATGATCGTTCGGCTGTCATAGGTTCCAGAATTAAGAGTATTACAGGTGATTATTCTCACATAGGACTATCTATGCTATGATGGCTTAAAATCGGTAATAATTGATTCATCTACGTGTATAACAAATCTGCATTATCGTTACTATTTCTACACTGATATAATGATAACTCCCCGTAAAGTTCGATTGGCTGATTCCACGCAGCTGGATGCTTCAAAAGTGATTCAAAGCATTTGTTGGAATAGGAAACTGATTGGTTGAATGCGTCAAAAATCAACGTAATATACAGCCCAACTTACGCCAACACCCCGGTTAATTTTTTCACTAAAATTACATTCTTTCTTGTGACAATTAGTTTTAGACATAGCTATTAATTGAATAGTGTGTATGGTAACATTCGTTCACATTCCATATTTGATTTCCTGGTGAAAGTGTCACATTAATAGCTGCGGTTGTATTTCAGCCGAGCCACGATAAAAGTCTCTTTAAGTAAATATTAACATGGGACGTGCTAAAGACAACGGATGCCGAAAAGACAATACTTTACAAGCAAACGACTAAAAAAATAATTTCCTCGTCTAATTGCAACAATTTTAAGTCGCCATGTAAAAACAGTCCAAAGAATTTTAACAAATTCTTCACCAAGTTAGCAGCAGTCTCATAAAAGCAAAATGAAGGTTTTCACTAAACGAGATCTGAGACAAATTAAGCGACAAGCTGTGAAACATCGTAGATACAACAGCAAGAGCATATTTGTAAATGCTAGTATCGAAAATGCGTTTAAAACTACTTGTAACTGCCTTTTTGGTTCAATGGCGTTGGTCAAATCTGAAAAATAGCCTCCATCATGCTGCTGAGGCTTCAATGGGATAAGCGTACATGGAGCAAGATGTAAAACACGTTGAAGACCAGCCTTTGTCACTCCGGAAAAAGATTGTGTTCATGCAAGACAATGTGCCTCCGCATTCAGCCAAAGCAACTAAGCAATATCTGGCTGCGTTCAGATTCAAAGATGACAATTTGGTGGCTAGCCTTCAAATTCGCCAGATTTGAAACCAACATAAATCTTTTGGTCCATTATTAAGAAAGAAAATTATGCTGATTGTCGGCAATTCACACTAAAACAAGACTTATCGAATACCGTAGTAGTGGCATCAAGATCGGTGCCATCTCCTACAATAAAGAAACTGACTGAATCGACAAACGATCGTGTTTTTGAAGTCATAAAGTGTAAGGGCATTACATCAATTAATAACCTCTATGTTTTGTTAAATCTGTTCACTGTTCATTTTAAATGTTGTATATCTACATGTATTAAAATGTTGAACTTATTATCTGTAGTGTTTAATCCACTTCGATAATTAACTCACGCTTTAAATCATGTTAGACTAACATCACAGGTCGATACAAACACCAATTTTTAGAAAAAAGTATCAAGTCTTTCAATACACATTGTCAGAATTGAAAGTAGCCATATAAAATCTTCAATAAATAAATATATAGTAAGAAAAACAACTAATACGCCCAAAGATATTTTATCTAATGTTTTAAGCACTGTTACATTGAACTATTGGCCATCGCAGTCATCCAAGCACAATTTTGTATGTAAATTTGTGGCCGGAACTAAAGGTCAGCCTCAAGAGACGGTTCCCTACGAACATTTCCATAAGCTAGTAAGCACCTATTGAAATTGTATATACCACTTGCGGTTTGAGAAGTTTACTTGACAGCACTGACAGTTTTTCATTTAAATATTCCCCGTCAAATTTGGCTTCCATACCGACGTACAAGCTAGTCTCTTACTGTTCCTTAATGTTGCAACCCTCAACTATGATTCCGGTTTGTGAATTTGTTGCACAATTGTAGAAAGCTTTGAATTGTACATCATATAAAAATTGAACGTTGATTTTCCAGCAGATAAACATTCAAAACATATTCTCTACGTTAAAGGTCCAGAAATTTTGTTTCCAAGGCACATGAACAGCTTGATACCCTCAGGTGTCACAGCGTTGATGTGTAACTCCATCGCACTGGTTTCTACAGAATTCCATTGGTACAGCTCTCTTCAGCACAAATATAAGTTCTGTAAACACGTTTCATGAAGTGAACGAACAAGCAAGACTCCCATTTATGATTCACTGAGGAAAAGAATGAGTTTTTACAATATTCTCACAACTAAGCTAATGAAAAAAACTAATGGAAAAAACGAACCTAACGTATTCAGGAGATTGATGTGGAAGTGAAAACAAGTAAAGTTTTTGTTTGCCGCAGATGAGGAAAGAATTTTTGCCGGCACTGCTCAATGTATGAAAAGGAAATTTTATAGCATTCAAAAAAGGTAAAGGTATAAAACTCATAATAGGAGTAGTTTCTATCAACAGTTGGTTTCACTCTCGATGAAGCTTTCACGGAGTAATAACACGGCGAAGAAAAGATAGTTTAATGGAAGGGCATTTGTATAATTGTGTATTAGACCAGTCCAATTTCTAGAGGCCGTTTTCTGGGATAGCCATAGGGATAAAAAACAATAGTAGCACAATACAAGAATAATACAAATTTTGTTCGGAGCAGTACCCCGAAAAAATATTGAAAATATAATGAATTTTTCTTCTTGCGTCAATCTATTCCACAAATTACAAATAATGTACGATTTTCAACACAGTTCAGCATAGCCGTTCGATCTCGTGTGTTTTTACAAAAAAACAACCGTCTCAGCAAAAACCCAATACGGAATTTTACGGAAAGAAAACGGTGTACCTTGTCCGTTGACATCTTTAGTCCTCCATGGCAACTGAGAAAACCTGTTTTTTTTTGTGTGACCTTTGTCAAAAAGCGACTACTCGCCAAAATATTGATTCTTTTCCATGAATTAACTTGTCTACGCATTGACAACACTAAGTTTCTTATCAATACACTGCCTTGACTTGGTAATTGTCCCACAATTAATTAGCCCTTTATTTTCTTCGATAACCATTTGAAACTTCAGTAGATCTCTTCCGACTAACATCGCTCTCGAAGTAGCCAAGTTTAATGATGAAGATCCTTCAATACCTCCATTGCGAACGATGATAAAACATTTTGACTCCAAAGGACTTGTGGAATAATTTTAAAGACAAAGATGCAGCTTATTTCATCAAATGCTGTACATTGAAGTCATCAAGCTGAGATAACTTTCAAGTTTTATTTTTAAATCAGTTTTCATGTTTTGAAACACATCTTTCTTCTTTATTTTGCGCAAATATAAATATCGAAATATTTTTTCAAGCACGGAGCTTCCAACTAGACGCAATCAACTACCAATATCAACTTACCGTCACCAGCTAGCTACTGTAACTTATTTTCTATGAACTCAGACACACATTGGTACTCACGCTTTGCCGGCGAAGCACATGCTGAACTTGAAGCCAAACTTAGTGATGAGTTGAGTCAGTTCTTGCAGAGCTCGCACTCCTCCGAGCAGACTAATTAATGCGAGGGCGATGTTCCACATCACGAGTGGATACTGAAGGTCGTAACGAGGTCGAGTCTTCATGTACTTCTTCAAGAAATAAATGCCCCCAAGGTAGGCAAGCATGAAGTACTTAGCCATCCACTTGTATGTGCCTACCAAGTTTACATAGTAGTAGGTGTCAAAATTCTCCTCAAATGAGAATATATAGGGATAAGAACAGTTGTATCCAGTGGTGTAGAGACCATTTTCCTGCCTAGGTGTGTCACTCATGTTGTAATGTTTGATTTCGTCGTCTTCTGGGAAGGTGTAGGTGTAACCATGACGATCAAATTTCGTAATAATTTGGAAGATGTGGGAATCAGGATCGTAGGAATCCATTTTTAGATAGATTCTTCTTGGGTTCAACAACGAAAATGTTCGCTCAGATATAACACAATTTTATAATATGGAAATGTCAGAGCAGAAAATAGATTTTTCGTTTCTAGAATTGGACGAGTTTATTTAGTTGCAGTGAAGAAAGTTAAGAATTGAAATAATTTTTTCGGTTCAGTTTCAAGTACCCAATCAGTGATAAGTTCACTTTCACCCGCTCGATAGGTCACAAAAACTTGAGCAAATTTCCACTCAAGATATCAACTTCAAGTTTAAGGTCACTCAGCGCTGCAGCAGGTTGTGTTTTCAGTTTAAATCACGCACAAATTAAACAGCGAAAGTTCAACTCTGTCCCTCACTGTGACCAGAACACAAACACACTGCGTGCGGAGCCCACGATTTAGTCGGACGCAAGGGAAAATCCTGTGATCGGCAGAACAACGGGCACTTCTGCACAGACTCCTCCGATGCGTACGGCAGAACCGCGTCTAACGTGGTAGGCTACATGCACCAGCACCACACGCGCAGCAGCAGCCACACGGTTACCATGGACGAAGTAAGAGGTCGACCAGCAATCGAGGCTGCAGTTTCTTTCAGCTCTCTTTCTGTGGCTCTCTAACATGGATGACGTAGGGAAGAATACTCGGCTCTAGTGCAGTTCGCTCTTGCCAAGATAGATTTGTGTTCTTTGATGCGTTGTCGCGTGGTTGCAGAAGAAATTAACTAGAGTTGTTTCAATGGACACTACACTTTTTGCTGCACTCGTGCGCCAGATAACTCATAAAAGCTTAATGAAAGGTCCGCAAGGGCAACGCATGCGAATGAAGTGACCTTTTTCAAGGCCTGTTAATTATATCCAGTGGGTGACCGTATTTTACGAGCCTGGCAACTGGACATCCGTCACGGTGTCCTGTCTCCCTTAATGACGTGCGAATGAAAGCTGTAGTGTGATAACACTGTCGAGATCACATGACTTGGCATCAATGGTGGTCTTTGCCAATGGAAACAATGAGAGAATTACTGATAATTCCTTATTTTGGGAGAGTGCTGCACAATCTGGAACGGAATAATAGGAATTCGCCTGCACGGAAAACACGAGTGTTAGTACGGTTGACTGTTTAGAAAGCCAGATACAAACATAAAATCTTCACTTGCATAAGAACATAATTTGATAAAGTATATATTAATTACCATTGAACTTATTACAGCTACCGTTAAATGAACCATACTATACGACTGTGATTTATTAACTGATTTCTGGAGGATGAAACACTCCAGAATGATACCATAACAGATCATGCGGAGAGCTACGAGGATTGTGCTGACAACAAACCCACTAATTAATACAATGCACCTATAGCTCGTGTGAATGCAACATTGTATTCAATAATCCTCATTTTAGCAATTTTATGTGTAACGAAATTAGTTAGTGCCTTGAAGTCGAGATAACCTTATTGTTATTTAATTTAATTCTACAATTTCAATTATATACATATGTTACAGTCCTTATCTTTGAAATGATTTTTCAAAGATATTTTTCAAATGGTCAAATGTACCAACTCGTTGATTTGAATAATTTCACCTAAACAATTTAATTTTTCACTAAATAATTAGTACCTATAATAGATTGTGATAATTATGCAATTTTGGTGCAAAAATACTACGTAGCAGAAGATTGGACTCAATACATTGATCAATTCTAACAGCTGCCATTCGTAAATCAGTGAAGCTAAAACTTGTATTTATTTACATATTTCTTAATAATATACACTCAGTCTAAAAATTGAGAACAATTTGCTAAGTTACTGAGCTTTGATATTAGAGGCAATTGCGTTTTGTTAAATACAGGTGTATACTAAATATAATGCCATAACAATATAACATGCATAGATTGATATAGAGAATACACTATCAGAGGCTAGTGTCTTATTAGTACAACTAGAATATCTTGTACACTTCACTCTGAGTCAATAAAACTATATTTGTCTCCTTGTGTTCTCATTACTTAACAAAAACGTGCTTGATACTTCAAAATTTTACGACACGATTTACGTAGACAGGTTTACAAATTATTTCCCATGATAATGAAGCACGCAAACCTTTTTGTCGCTACATGGAGGCTTCTAACCAACGTGCTTCAAATCAGTGAATCTGGTGCTTTGAACAATAGTCACATGATTCTTACGTGTTGAGTGACCGAACACACTTAACATCGAATATCGTCGTACCAAGCGAACGTTCAACGTAGTGTAGAAAAAGACGGATGGACATTCTTACGAATTTAATATTTATCCATTGTAACTTTTAATTCTTGGTGTAATTCTACGTTCAAGTTTGTCTCACAACTAAAAAGGTGTAACACTTCGCTAAACACACTCGAGATTATTCTGATCTTATGGAGAAACACGCTACTTCTTGGCTTTTCATAATCTACTAATAATATCTTAATTTAGACACGGCCTTTTGGGTTAATTTTGATAGAATAATGTAACTAAAGAATGAAAGAACCAAATCAGGACCTGGCAAGAATCATGATACTATATTAGTTCAATGAACATTAGTTCCCTTCCTCCAGGTAGTTTAGAATGACAGCGTAAGTAGCACATGTCTGGCTTTCCCTCATTGCAAATGCAGTTCCTGGTTTACAGCTGTCAGGACACAGAGCTTTTACGTCAGGACGTTGAACAAAGGTGTCAGTTAATGGGCACAGACGTCGGTGTCGGAAAAATCAAAATCTTCTCACCTAGATCACGAAAATTTTGCTAAAGAACGAATTAGTACAATGTTGAATTAGTACAATGTTGAATCAGCGCAATAATACCTAGATCATTCTCAAAAACCATCACTGACTTTTTTAAATGTATTGACGAATCTTCAATAAGAAACGATCACATCTAGAGGTTGATAATTTTATGTTAACTTCTGTGATATTTCCTATCCTGAAGTACACGAAAATTTAGAGGCTTCTTTCACTAATAACATTACTAATAATATTTATGCTTTGATTTTTTCAGTAAGCATTTCTCAATTTAGCGAAACTTTCCTAATCACTGATTTTCATAAAATACTTAACGTATTAATTCTATTTTTCACAATGAACAATGAGACTACAAAATATTACTTCACTGCACTACGTCTTTTAACACAGAGGTTCTGTTCCATTAGCAAAAGCAGTTCACATCTAGTCTGACAACAGTGAGGAGAATTATAAATGCATAATCAGACGATTTCTTAAGAGTTTTCAAGTATTCAAACCAAATGTTCACACAAAGGAGGCGCATCAGAATGCAAATGCTTCTTTCGCCAACTCTAAAGGTGTAGTGACTCATTTAACAGACACTCCTGCCACAACAATGCAACTTAATAGATTCAAAGACTCACGATATCTGAGCATGTTGACAGAGTGGAGTACGTGAGTCTAAGCATCAGTTCGTTGTAAAAAGACGCTAGCAAAATGTTACTTGAGATCAGACGCTCAGCACGTGAGTGACCAAGACTCGTACCACAGAAGGCGTACGGTTATCGCCACGGAGCTCAGCAACAAAAAACATTTAATTAGCGGTAGAGTATCAGAAAAACGGTTGTTCTGAAAACGAAGAGCATTACGTAATGTGAATTTTGTAATAATTTCTTATTAATACTCTTTTTGATGAAGATTTGTAAGAGTAACTATGAATCACTTCGTTGTTTGGTAGATGATGACTCACTGGGAAATGCCTTTCAACTCAGTACCACAAGAGTCCTGTTATTTTCTGAACTCTTAGAAAGACAGTCACCCAGTCAAAATAAAGTTAATGATTTTCATTTCCTGAAAGTCAAGTAATTTTAAACAACCTATAAATGAATTATTTATAAAGTATTTCGCAAAATTTTATAGTTTTTCTTCTGTTCATGCTCTACGTGAAGACTCTAGGTAGAAACACTGCCTACTATTATTCATCGATAAAAAGTGATGTTCTTCCAGAGATTTTTGTTTGGTATATACTTCCACATTAATATTTCTTACGTTTAATACATTCGTAACTCAAAAAAGCAAAAAACAAAGCAAAACAACTAACCATTCTTTGTAAACCTGCATTCGTGTGGCTTCAAATTCTGTCAAATGCGGAACATAATTTTGTGAGAAAGTAAGATATAATTGCTTCTTTTTGGTTTAATTTGTACTCACTTTTGACTTCCTATTTCAAATATAGTAATTAATGATGCACTGTGCTAGACAAATACAACCTAGTTTCTCAGTCTCCGAAAGCACAGTACAGACGGGAATGACAAAACACTGAAAACACCTTTACAGTCGGGAAGCTTATAACGAGTTAGTGAGAGAGAGGATGCAACAGAAAGCCTTTAGTCCATTATGCAAATTAAAGTTGGTATCATTCACAGAACAAGGACGATCACACGTGATCACAAATGACGCTTGACAGGTTACATAGGGGAGGTAACTTTTTACGCACATTACAAGTTTTAGCGGTTTTTACGAGCGTGCGACCATGGAAACTGGCTCTAGATTTTCAGCATGCCTATGTGACTGAAGACACGTGGCGAGTAGGGTTGGGCAAGGCTGCTGGTTACCTGGCATTGAAGCCCCCAGTCGAGCTCTCAAGCAACTGAGGTTCTATTGACTTCCATTTCGAAGGATGAAACAATATTTCAGCGATAAACATAAGTTCCTGTCACTGTGTATCTCTGTAAATGATGACTGAAATCTCTCTGAAATGATGACTTCGGATACCGTTAAATAGAGAAGAGCAACATTTCATCACACGTACAAAGCTTAGTGGTAACGTCTGAATAATTTGCCTGACTGATGTACTTTATTCGTACACGATTAAATAATTGCTCTTGTTGAAGTCATGCGTATCATTTTAGCGCACACTCATTGCAAGATTCTAATGAACAAGACTGAGAGCAGTGATTGCCAAAAAGGATAGAAACTCAAGCTGAACAATATTATAAGAGGAATGATAGATGCAAACCAGCATAATCAGTATACTCATTATCAGTATAATCATTACGTTTTCAAGAATATTACAATTGAAAAATGCTTAATTGTACAGTAAGACTAACGTACAAAATATTTGAAGATTCAGCTAACAACCGCACTCGTTCTGATAATATAAGGGAAATAAAATAAGGCCACTTCTGTTCAATGGACTTGCATTCTGAATTGTATGGTCGTACACTGACTTCTTTGTGTACGAAGAGATTAAATTTTTTCCCAAATTATTTGTTCCAACACACTTTTGAGAAAACAAGACAACTACAAGTAATTCGAAACTTAAAATATAAGAGTTTCTAGCTAAACAAGTTTACGGAAAGAAAATGAAGAAAAAGATTGAAATGGGAAGAATATTGATGCCACGGATTTAAGTATATTAGCATAGCTCACCCTCATTGTCATATAGAGGCTGTTACAGAAAACTAGAAACCTGCACAGTCATTTTCTCAAAGATGGAACCCAGAATGCAAAATTAATTTCCAGCTATTGTTTTTACACGTTTGTACTTCTCTGACATGATTTGCATAATTCTCATAACACACAGCACTGAGGATTTGAATTGAAAGTGCAAATATTACAATCTGCTCATACAAAAATTAGTTAACTAATATAAATATCATAGTCGGCTAATGTGATTACAGTTGGCTAATATCAGAATTACAGTCGGCTGACATACGAATTACATTTGCCCGATGTGATTACAGTCGGCTAATGTGAAGATTACAGTCGGTTAATTGGCAAAGCCAGTCGAACATAATGGGACTCCTTCCTCTGTGTGTCATCACTGACTACGACTCTCACGTATACCTGACACCCAGCTGTAAAGAAACGCGTCAATCCAAACGTTGACAAGGATTTTCTGCTCCAAGACTTGTCTTCATCACATAGTCAAGCCATGTCGAGTATGACTTGTTAATTAAATCCGTTTTATCTTCTGAAGGAGCCGCGAAACATTTCAAGTTTCCGTTTTTCATTTTTATAATCTTGACCTATGAAACATACAGTAAATATTCAGTAGGTGCATGAAATACCTAAAAGTACTACTTGGTTCTATAGCAAGTCTAGTATTTAGCCATCATGGAGTACGCTTGGGTCAGCTACAGAGTCATCGTTTATCAAATGGAAATTTTTTGGAATCAGGATACATAGCTAATATCGTTGTCTTAACTTAGTCGCCTTCTAATCATCATACAAGGGAAATTTGTTCAGGTCATGGCAAAGTTTCTAAGTAGTAGTAAATTTACGTAAAATGAAAACCTTTGAGAATCTACTGTGGCGTCCAAAATTAAGGAACAAATACTAAAATAACCAAATCTTCAAAAAATGTGAATCAATTATTTTGAAATTTTTACTGAATATAGACATCGGTACTTGAACTATTTCCCACATTTTCATGTTCTGCAACTGAACTTTCCATTTCCGTTACCATATCCATAATTTATAAAAAAATGTTTCTTTTCTTAAGAGAAGACAAATCCCATTGTTTACTATAACCGTCATTTGAAAAATCAAGTGTGTAGTAGATAACAGGTAATCAACGCAGAACGAACTACAAGCCGGTGCACACAATGATATTTCATGAACGCTCTACAGGTAATTTAGGCTCAAGCACTCAGGTCAAGCAGCATTTGATCAAAAGTGCATACCGTTCTTTTTATTTTATTTGCTCTTTCGAGTACCATCAAGTGGCAAAAAAGAGTTATGTTTTGCTTACACATTGTTCATATTAACATATGAAAAATCTCTCAAGAAAATTACGTATTTTCAAAATTTTTCATAACTCCATAATATTCAAAATAAGTATCAGCTAAACCATTGAAATGAAATTTTTGTGTAGACAATTTCGTAATTTCGTCAGTGCCAAAACAAATGTTGGCGCAACTTCCAGTGTTAGGGCTTTGAACTGCAAAGTCGTGAAAGAATAAATTTCAGTTTATTGGTTTTTACCTACTACGATGTATACATTCATAATGAAAGTAGTTTTTAAAACCTTTTTAGCAAGGAAGACTACAATGACGAGGACCTGAAAAGTAGTCACATAGTACTCGTATATACGTAGGTGTGTTGCCAGCAGTAACATGGTGGCAGCACGGCTCGACGACATCAATGTATGCATAGGTAGTCGCTAGGAGGACAGCGTCTCACCGAACTAATGGTCCGTACGCCAGCAGTCACCTCAGTCAGAAATGAAATAAATAAACTTTATTTCAGATATATCACAGAGTACAATATAAATCCACAGTACAAGGGAACGGGTTTTCAAATCTTAATGCTGACATCTTACGGCTAGTGGTGACGTTATAGCTGCTAAAAGAGAACTGAAGCAATTCAAACGGCGCAACCGAACTCCCCAGTTTTTCTGTTCTATTCATAATACAGAACGAGTAAAACCTGTGTACATTTCAATCTTTTTTACCTTTCAACAAAAAATTGTACGGCGATTAAGAAACTACTTGAAAACCCTTTGCTGTGTTATATTTTGCGTATTAAGTTCTATGGAATTCAAATTGCCCGTGAATTTTAAGAAACATTATACCATTTTGTTAACTCCTCTGAATTCATATGATTTTATTTATATGCATTATGCATTTGTGTACTGCTCTGTATCTTCACCCTCTCTCGTCACTGTTTCAACACAAAAGACCGATTCTGTAAATTCTAAAACTGTCGGTAAGGATGCTCACAATTACGTCAGTCAGTATATTAAACTGTTATAATGAGAAATAATTATCTGTAGTATCTCTAATCAACATCAAACGAATGAAACATTGCGCTGCTTGACTGTTAGCAGCTGCCTCAGCAATCTAAACAAATGCGAAAGTCCTTGATTCGTTTTTTAAGAAAGCTATTTTAAAAAACATTTATTCAGTGACTATTATATTTTAAATTTATAAACTGATTTTTAAATTTTGTGGGAAAAGCAAGAAAACTTGGACAAAGAATTGTCGCGACTAACCTTCTATCAAGTTGGATAATTAATGTATCCTACAGTTCGTTTTATCTGCTTTATTTCAAAGATAACGGTGTGAGCGATTGGTGATCAAATCAAAATCCTAGAACAGAGTTTCAAGCTCTCAAGAAAACTTTAACTTTTTTAAACACTTCGTGGGGAAAGAGTATCAATGTTATAAAAACCAACTATAAATGAACTTTTCCCCTGATGACCGTAACTTGGACTGATTTTTATCATGTGGCAAGTCCTGAGCATTACAGCACGTCAGGATCCACAGCATGCCAACTAGTTTTAAGAACTATAATAGACCTGCGTTTCTCAACATTTGATAGCCCATGCCCCCCTCTGTTGTACTTCCTGTTCTACAAAAACAAGCGTCACTCTCATACCATCCATGAAAACGCACCACCAGGTAAAGTTAAAACTAAGGGAATATCACCATCGTAACATTTCATTTACGAGCTAAGATTGAAAAAGATGTCATATTTCAGTTTATCACATTCGTCATTCTAGTCCTCGTAAACTCCTGAAAGATCTGAAGTTACGGCTCGCAATACTCATGCTTACTCGGGTGAAATACTTCGATCGAGACATGAAGTTGTTGGCATACCAGGAAGTACTTGAAATAACGCGTTGATACGACGATGACGTAAACCATGCAAATAATAAAGAATACGCAATAACGAGATTATAAGAGCCCGTTTTCTGAATACCCAGGATACGTACAGTAAAATTAAGAGCTTCAAGCACAGAATTCAAGAATGCAGAACACGAACTCAGCTCAGCTATATGATACAGCAATCTTTCAAGTCACACGAACGGAGACTTCTCAATTAAAATTTACTTAACAGCAATGTTTTACTAACGTATAAGTTTGACAGCAATTGACCAATCCTACAAATCCGAAATCCATTCATTTATTCATTCATTATAAATATGAAAATCTGAGGGCATAAACACTTACTGGATTAAAACAAATTTCAGGCTACAACTTTCACTGAAAGTCTTAGAAGGAATTTGAAAATTTTCAAGTAAAAATTGCAATACAATTGAACAGAGTTTTGTTTGACTGCGGGATGTAACATTAATTATACAAAAACTCTAAATCCATTAATTCTAAGTAAAACCTGAGATTGAAATTCTTAAAGACGCACTGTTTCTAGTGAAAATTCCTCACCTAATAAAGCAAGTGAGAGCAATAAACAGAACTGCATTAATTTTCCACTAAAATTTGCAACGATTAAATTAAAAACTGTATTAACTAATATAATTTGATGATTGAAGTACAACTGAAAAACACAAACCATGAATTAAAAAATATCCGGCTTGTAATTCACACTAGCCAGTAATTTCTAAATTTCAAAATACACACTACAGAGCACAAAGAACGGAGCTATTACATACACCAGCCGCGGAACCCAATTCAACAACTTTCCGGTCACAGGTTCCGAATATAATTGAATGATTTACAATAATTAGAAGACTTCAATTGATGGTCATGTCGATGCCATGTATGATACGTGCCTTAGGAACTTGCAAAACTGCAATCAGCAATGATTAACTCTGGAGTGTTTCGTGCAGCGAGCTAGCGGGTGAGTCAATAAGTGTAGTAAATTTCACCGATAGCAGCACACCATGCAACCCAGCAGTTCTAAAATAACAAGAAAGACATAATAGAGTAGCGTCGCTGTGGAACTGAAGGACGAGCTGGAATAAAAAGAATACAGTGATACTTGCAAGTAGTTATCAAACAGTGCTCATTATACACACCAGTGAGGTGAGCCAGCGCAAGGAGCTGGGTGTTATAACAATTTAGTTTTCCTGTTTTTTCAAACATCAATAAAAATACCCATGGGAGAATACGACACCAAATATATTAGCTGTACTAGTAGACACTTGACAATGAACACACATCATCTGCAAAGTAGCATACAGGACTACTACTACTACTACCCAACACATTTTTCCTTAACTAATGCGACAGAAATCTTTTCACTTCAGAATCTTCCACCTTTTACAGAATTGTTATGAAATCAAGGTTTACAATATCAAACGCAGTCTGGTATGAGAAAATCAAATTCAGGATTTCCATTGAGTAGTGACATCATTATGCTTGACTTTTTTTTAGATACATTTGATATGGGAATAAAAGATTTGGTGTGATCATTGGTAGGAACAGCGGAAACCTGTTGCACGTCTTCAATATGGAACGCAATAAGAGCTAATGATCATTGATGCAAGTCCCTCGGGTTATTAGTCCAAACTTTGATAGTTGATAAAAAGATCAACTTTAGAATGACACAATAAAAAAGATAAAGATAAAACTCAATCAGTTACTTCAGTGACGAGATATTGCACGGAATTGTAAAATGAGATTTTCCATATTTTTGTCACGAGTAGATAAATGATAATAATCCTATGAGAAGTGAAACAAAACCAATAATACTGAAATCACAGCGAGACTCATAATTGAGTTTAAACTTTTCAATCAATTCATATAAAATACATATCTGAATATATGGAAGCATGAGACACATACGAACTGATAGATATCCTTGAGTAAATTTGCAGGCGCTAGAAGTGTTCGTATTTGTAGAAAGTAAACCTAACACGTGAGTAAAACTGACGTTATATGAACATATATGTTGTGTACAATGTGCACTTGTATTTTCATATTATAATGAGGAAGGGATTGCCGTCTTGAAAAGTTGGATTCTACAGAGAGAGATGCTTCACACTCCAGCATCGTCTTCGTCGCAATGGACGAGTTACACATCAGAGACCTGCCTGACATACGACGTGAAGCAGTTTTGCACCTCAAGGTAGTAGCTAGCCTAATGAGAATGTTACAGAATTGGTAATAAAATTGTTTTTGTATGGTTTAAGAATTTACATTTAATTTGCCTCATATTCTAAATGTTTAATGAAAAGTGTACAACTGAAGTTACAGATGAAGTACACGGGCGTTTAGGTGCCGTTTGAAATTGCTCTAATAAAGACTAGTGGGTGAGGTAATTAATTTTTCCGGGAACACATTCTCAACTACACATGGTTACAAACTTAGCATTTATGATCAAAACAGAAAATTCTAGAAGTCAACTTAAGATTGCGAAGCGATAAAAATTTTCCTGGAAGGGCACACAATACTGGATCGATAGCACTCATGATCGTGATCATAGCGCGGTGATAAGGTACAAGCAACCTTACAACCCTGAACTTGTCAACAGCTCACAAGTGTACACAGAGCAAGCAACGCAGCTCTTGAAGTTTGAGTAAGAATAAGGACGTATAATAATGATGATGCTGCCAGAGTAAGTAGTGAAGTTGATGACAAGAACTTGCGAAAAGTAACACGCACCACAAACAATACAACTGTAACAGCATCATAAACTACAATACTGATATCATTGCTTTGATTCTAGAGAAATCTCTCAGGAGTGAATATCAACTGACACACTAGCTCTAGTGGTGGTAACTCGATATTTTAAAGCATAGTACATACACAAAAATGGAAGGCGAGCTATTACGTTTTCTTCCAATAATCAAGTCTGGGTCTTGTCCGGCGTAAAATTGTCACCGACAATGAAATTCTTGAACACACGTGCAGCAGCGGTCGAAAAATACGTCACAGCTCGAGAATCGGTGGCCCAATAAGTCTGGAAATTGGATCAACATTCGAGTTGAAAAATATATAGAGCACAAACTCGATTTCTTGAAATTTTATATGCTACATGTCAATTTTTGCGGCACTGGGAGGAGAATCAAGTTACAGGTAAAAAAACAGTGATGTTATTACGTTGTTTTTCAGGAACTTCACAAGAAATAGTGGCAATGACGATATCGGATGAACGTCCTAACACACTGCTATAAAACGAACCGCAAGAGTGGCTTACATTCTATACAATCACTTTATGGCGTTCACTGATTAAATAATGTAATGGTTCCTAATGTTCATTAATTATTTAAAAAATCCTGTGCTTGGAATCTAAAATTGTAACTGGAGAATAATTAACGTACAGAAAGAAATAGAGCATTGAATGAAGAGCTTTTCGAAATACATTACCTTGTCCCTCTACGAAAGCCTTGTTTTCACAAGTGAATGTAGTGAAAACCATCACTCACAGGCAGGCCTAAATACAAAGATGGATGTGCACGAATGCGATATCTACTCAACAGCATACCAATGAAGGAGAAGAGTATATCAATACGAACATATGAAGAGCAAAGAGCAACAACATCAACCAGTCTGGTTCACGCAGAGGCTGGCGGTGGTTGGCTGTATCGATTGGATCCAGACAGACTGGTGACGATGAGAAAGAGAGGAGGAGACTGAAAAAGAATTATTCAGAACTGATGTAAAAACAAAACTCGTAAGACTACATGAAGTTTTGCCACCGAACAATTAGATGCTTCTGCGACATGTATTGCATGAGGGGAATACAGTTCAAGATGAAGATCGTGCATTAAATTCGCGTTCTCAAATCAATGCAATTTGTGGAGATTGACTCGTCTCTGCTGCGGAGTGAATTGAGTCATTGCGGGGATTCCTGAGTAGAATCTTCGCTCATATGTGTAATGAAATCAAAACTGAAGGGAACCATTACATTCATGTAAAAAATGCAAATTGAAACTTTATATGCACATTTGTTAGAAGAGGAATTTTTCACGAAGAGGAACGTGAGTGAGAAGCAAAATGAAAAATTGTTCTGATAAGACATAACGTTTCGAGGTAACACTCATCATCACCTAGCATTGTTGCTGAGCTTGATAAATGATAAATAATGAATAATGTGCATATACATCACAGGAGTAAACAATAAACAAAACAAAAATACAAGAAAAAAGTATATACAAAGTAGAGTACATGAGGTCAATGACTTGCAAGCTGAGGAGAAAAGCAAGAATTATTTTAAAGTAAACCAAAACGCGAACATTTTCAGACTGAAATGACATACTCCACACGCGGGTGTTCACCGTAGATGTGAGACACGATTGAGTTTAGGAAGAATGTGTACATTTACATGATACAGACAATGAGAATAAGAAATATTTCATTATTTCCCCTTCCCGTATACGAAAGCCTCCTGTGGCCTTGAAAGCTTTGCCTGCTCTCCTGGCTATTGGCGCTGAGCCTGGCTGTGGAGCCTGGCTGTGGAGCTTGGCGGTGGTTGGTCCGAACGCTTCCAAAATTATCCAAATTACACGAGGCTTTTGGAGGAGTGAATTACACAATGAAAATTCACAAAACAGCTTCAGGGTCTTGCTCATTTTTTGTACACCCCACCGTGTGTTTTCTCATTAACTGCTTGCAGGAGACTATATCTATACAGGTACGTTTCTTTTGAGCTTTTAAACCAAGTAAAAGCTTGATTGGCAACAAAAAGTATGGTTTACTGTACATAACGTAGGACAATTGCACCAGATAGATCGTCTCTCCTTAGTTGTCTCCTTCTCTCCCCATCTTCTACCTCTCCATCTAATATCTATTGCCATTCTCTGCTCTCCTACTTTTTACTACTTATCACTAACATTTTTCATGCCTTTAGTACTCGAATCATTTTTCGCAGTGACACTTTGGAATTGAAATGGAGTGTCGCGTTCTTTGCATAAGTGATCATTACTATTGAATAGAAGAGACCGGGCGGGTGTCCGACAGATGGTATACCTGGTCACATCTACAATGATCCTGCACATTACGTTGCACTTCATCCTAAAAATCTGGTGATTATCAATCGGTTTACAATAGTGTCTGAAAACCGGGCACAAACCCCCGTTTGCATCACGTAGCTTTAGTAGACAATTAAGGACTGAATTGCATACTGATCGATAAAAAAGTTAGAGTTTGATACTGCATTGTCCACGATGATTAGTTCGCCGGTAAAATAAGTGAGTCGCAAAAGCGCTAATGATGTACTGTATGCCTTCTTCCATAACGCCTACTAAAGAACCAATTTTTGAAGTCGTTGCAAATAATTCATTTGTTATTAGTATGTGGTGATGTGCCATTAAAACAATTCGCAATGTACTCACTCGATGCAAAAGTTATAAAGTAAGTTGCAGAGAGAGTGGAAGTGTTGACATTCTCCGAGCCTCAGGTCAAACAACGCATTAGAGCTCACGAAAATATTAAACAATTCAGAGATTGGGTAGTCCAGGGACACTCCCAGCACCTTATTGCTTGAGGCACATGCCAGGTTTCTACTGTAGAGCATGCTAGGAAATGCACATTGCAGATGAGGCTGATTAGTTGAATCTAAAATATGCCTTGAGTAAAGAGAAATACGAACTCAAAATTGATTTAACATGTACGGAAATTCAACATAATTCTCAAGTCGATGAGATTTAACTACAATCAAGCGACAAGAAGGGAGTAAACAAATGTAGAAGAGAGTCTTATTTAGATTGCAGAATGATCAAATTCAGAGAGTGAATCCTAATATTCTAATAGGAAAAAACACAATTCTGATATTAGACAGCAAATTCTTCAGTAGTGCTTTAGACTTTCTACAGGTCTAAAGAAAGAATTTCCCAGTGCAGAACGAGATAGGCCCATGGGTGCAAGACCTGATAACGCAACAGTAATAATCCATTCACAAAATTACTTTAAAGAAGAGGAAGACAAAGCTCAGCGTGCCGCTCAGTCTCTGCAGTGCTATTAATACATCAGTCTGTGGACCATATAAAACACATGTCTTTTTATAATTTATGTTTCTTACTTTCGCTCGCAGAGTTTAAGAAAACAGTTTCTTCTACTAAAAAACAAATATTATACAAGATGTTCATTTCTTTCCATCAGAAGCTCAAACGGTTTAAAAGAGATGTCCAACACACTATTTTACAAAGATCATGAGTTTTATTCTTATTATCATTAATATATTCCTGGTTAACATCATTCGTATTAAATAAAACAACCACACCACTCTACGAAACAGTATTTTGAAAAACAAACTTTGGTGATGAAACATTATACGATGTATTTATGACCGGCCCATAACTTTTGTTAATACGATTATCCTAAGCATTAAAGGCATGCATTATCTTCAACGTGTCTCTGTCCTAACTCAAATGTGACCGCTGTTCTAGCTACATTCCGAACTTAATGGAATATTTGTGCGGAAATAAGAGCTGAACTTCGGAGTACTACATAGCAGATAGAGTAACGATCACAAAATACACCTGATCATTAATTGTTGTATTGATAATACATCCCCTACAGTAAATCTGAGCAGAGCTTGTTGCTCATTTTCAGTCTCGCTGTTCTCCAGTTCCACATTTTCTGTGAACTAGTCTCTCGGTTCTCTTCATATCGCTCCGCAAAACTGTTTCTTATTCATTGAGTGATGAGTAACGGGATGTTGGTCGTATGATCCAAATTTGAAATCTATCAGAATTATAAATTTGGTCTACGACATAAATAATTATCAATACAGGAGCGATCGAGCTAGTGCTGCTGAAGTCCGGATCGTGACCGACATTTTAGTTGACGTCACAACATCGATCACCTACTGGCATGCTACCGACCGGTCAGGTAAGGTGATGGTGGTTACTACTGCTATGTTCTGCACTACACTGTGATGTACACTCCTGTAATCGGCCTCAATGGTGGTGGCGGCTATGCTTGGTATTGAAGTGCTGTTCAATACTGTGACTTGCTTCAAGAATGGTCAGATAAGTGAAGTTCAGTACAGAAACTGACTTTCAGGTCTGCTATGTAGAACACGTTACCCAGCTACACATATTGCACAGGTCACTGATTATTCCTAAATAGAAAAGAGGGGTGAAGTAAACTGTCACTGTTTTGAAACTACGTAAAATTAAACAATTAATAAAACCGAAATCAACGAAACGAATGATCCAAATGTGATTATATACTTACTATTTTACGTAAGTTAGGTTCCATAAAATGAACGTGCTTGTTTTAATTTGAATTACACTTAAATTTGCGCCATTTTAAACAATGCGTCAACACAATTGTGAGGTAATTGAAAGGGAGATTACTTCCTGGGTGCATTTGCAGTCGGGTGTTTTTTCAGTTTATAATTAATTCATGAACGTCAGCTTTAATTTTTGTTAAACAATCATCTCATAAAAAATTCTCTATATAGATTAATTCAGGGAAACTAAACAAGTTAACGAAGGTATTACGATTCTGTTTATGAAGTTAAGCCCTTGAAAAAAGATTGCAGTTATTTTATCCTAGTATTTTTCTTAAGTGAAACAATTTTTCTATCCCAAAAGAGGTTTTGAAACCGACACTAGTACATTTATGAAATTGCACACATATATCGAACTTTTCTGGGTAAGACGAGGGAAAATAATACATACTCCAGGAATTGACCAAAAAATATGGATGAGATATATTCCCCATACTACTTTTTTAAAGGTTTCAACTCCACCTGTGCGCAGATAGATCTAATTAAGGTCACAAACCGAGGCCTATGACGTCCATCTCCTAAACGGGTGCCTGACGTCGTGCATTTGTTTATAGATCACGAAATTCTTTATAATGCGTAAACGTTGAATAAGATAATTTATATAGATAATAAAGTAAAATAAGAGAGGTAGTATTGCCATTATGGTTTGAATATTTCAGAAAATCAGGTTCTCATGTTCTTACCTTACACGAATAAATGTGATGGGTCCATCAACATGTAACTCAAGCTCGCACAAGGAACTATAATGGTAAGGTGTCATGGTTAGCAATGCTAGAACTTTAAAGTTTGTAGGAGTTTAATTCCTGTTCATTCATTCATTAACAGGGTTTGCTTATTAGATTAGCCTTAGTTTACAGTAGGAGGTCGAGTTGGCTGCTAATTTAATTTCGCATTGCTACTCTCGCGTACTTTCTTTAACATAAAGGTTCATCATCCCTTCATTTCGTGACATACGGTATGCGGGTCTAATTCTTTAACTTACATGTTTCCCGAAGCGTATGGAGAAAATATCAGGTTCGAGCGTTATTTTAACGACAATTAATCGAATTTAACAATGCGCAAAATAACTCAAGACCTTTAAATAACAACACTTAAGAAAATGTCAAAAAATATGACGAGCTGCTAACAGCAATCGTCAAGGCTATTGTCTGGAACTTCTCAAAAGTTTAAATTTTTCACTCGCGAACAGAACGACAGAAGCAAGAAATTCGCACAAACTAAGTTTCCAAGGTAGTAGATTTTTTAGGGGCGTACGAAAAGACTAATTACTGAACATTGTGTCGGTCAGTCCCACCACGTCGACAGCTCCACTGCACTTGATTGGCTTCAGAGTGAATCTTGTTAGTTTCTCAACTAGCAATGGCAGTTCATGAATCTATGGTGGAAGATGGAACTGCTCTTTTAGTTTTCGTTGAGATTTGAGGACGCTAGCTCTGGGATAAAGAAGCAGAATAGGGTGTTAACTCAATAGTACGAGGGAATTTTTCGATACTTCACTTTGAACACTTTTAACCCTTTAGCGACGAATTTATTTTTCTAGTTTCTACGTTTAAGCTCACAAAGACCGTCTGTACACTGATGCAATGAAGCACGCTGAGAGCCAGGCAGCCAAAATAACGACGCTGTATGATGCCGCCGCGTTTAAACCTAGTAGCAACCTCATATTGCTCACATATAATATAATTTTAACATAATTAGCATTGTTTCTGATGTTCCCCGTGAGTGCCATACGGCGGTAGAGGGTTAATGAACTCTAAATAAACAGGAAACATCAGAAGTTAGTACTTCGATACATGTCAAGCAAGTAACTGGGTTTCACAAGACTCTCATAACTAGAGGCGTGTCTGGCCCTAAAGTTTAGAAACTAGTCAGGCACGTTAAAAAATTAAAACATGGAAGAATTTCACTACTGAATAGGACAAACAAAGTAACTATGTTAAATATTTCCCTACGACTCAGAGTTTGTATTTTCTTACATTCATTGCTAAATGTTAATGATAAAATTGCTACTACGAATGAGTCAGATTAAATAGTTTTCAGGTAAATTATTTTTGATACTTTATTATGATAAAAGTTACAGGTTTACTTAGTTGTTGAAGTGTTGCTTCTTTACAATAAATCTAGATGTTAGAAACAAAAGTTCAATCTTAGAACACTGCCACACAAACTCAGTACAGAAAAGTTCAAACTGGTGGCGGAAATTATTTATCAGCAGCATCGAGTTAAGAAACCTGCGTATTCTTTAGCATTGGAATCCTCTTCAGGGAGACCATAGGTAGGTTACACTGACGCGTGAGCTTTGTATAGTTAAGGAATAAATAATGTGTTAGAGTGGTGTTACTGCACGATGTGTAAGCACAAACTTCAGTGGTGTTAATGTGAAAACAAACAATTTAAAATTCACAATAATGAGGAAAGTGCATTGACCGTTGCAGACTAAGTGCAATGCAACACATTTCATGGGTTATTGGATTCTTGCATAATCAAACCACTAGGGAAGCACCCATGAAAGCGGAGAGTAAAGCCAAAAAGTGACTGTGAATGCAATGCAAAAATCTCAAGTGTTAACCCCATTGAGATTTTACTAACCCCCATCATTCCTGAAGTTCACATGTCTACGATAAATGATATCAATACGATATCTTCAGTGAGTCGTGAGGACTTGAGCTCAGACGTATTCCTCTGCCTATTCATTGCTTAATCAACGAATTTTATTCAAACATTCGTCCTGAATATGTAAAGTTCTTGTACTCGGAGTATAACTTAGTCCTACACGAAATTAATTATTTGAATAACCATAGTGAATTAACACGTTGGCTCCGATTGCCTGATTGGTGTAAAACTTCACTTTGTATGCATAGTCACTAGAAGGATCTGAAAAAATTACAGAACCTAACCTCAGTGGTACACATACGTACCACTTCGGAGTCAACGTGTTAAACGTTTCAGCCGATATCAGCTAGCAGTACACTTGATAACAATTAACCCCGTATGCTGCTAGAGATGACGTCTGGCAGCCTCTAAACTGGCACCTTACAACAGACTTCGCCTCACATCACGCTCCTAAGCAATATTAACTAGTAAATTTCAGGTACAAGTCCAGCTCAGACAAGTGAACACCTGCTCTCACTCCACGCTCAAATCTTAGTGCCCTTACTATTTCAAGTACACCGAAGTGGCGAAGATGAAGAGCATCAAATTACAAAATTTCAAGAAATTTCAATTATTTTCCATTTCCTTACTACTTGAAAATATTGCATAAGCATATAAAACCCATCGCAAGATACATCTCTTTCAAAGCTTGACTACGCTATGGAGAATCCAATACTGTTCCTATTGACACAAGCTTCATTTGACTGAACAAAGGATTCTATTCCAACACAATTACTTGGTTGAATGTGCTTCTAAGTCCATGAAGATGATTATCATGCATCAGTAATGCAATGCACATTCTAAAACACGCTCCTCAGAATACGGACGTTCAAACTTGGGAAGTTTAGAAAGCCCTCAGCACACTTCAGTCGCCTGTAGCACTCAAATTTGCCATCAACGTAGTTTTATTAGTCGACAATTTTCTAGTTACAAAACGCTGCATCCCAGGCATATTGTTGAGACTGTTGCGGCACGATTTCTAGAACACCGCTGCCATTGTCCTGTCGTTCCTCTCGTAGTTGTCTCCACAGGAGTTATGACTAATAGATGCATCCGAATGTTGTAAGACTAAGGGTGACTAGTCGGAAAGAGTTGGTGCATAGTTGGGGAAACATTCGTTCGACCAACATTCCCATTAGACCAATACAGATATGTGCAATGAGGCGGAAACCGCGATGTGTGTTGCCTGCTTCTATCCATAATATTTCAAATAAGCATCACTGCTCCATTTCATAGTATGTTCAACATTTAAATGATACTTATAATAACCAACACAAAATTTTGAACACGCTAAAAACTATACCACAGATGTTCTAAATTATACTACAGTGATGACATATCTTAATCTTATCCCGGGCTATAACTTCTCATTTTCAGAATTAAAACACACCGGGTCAATTATTGTTATCAATTTGTGAGAAAGTATTGTTATCAATGTCATTGCTGTACCTAGCCTCGTAATAACAGAAAATAAGGTTTTTCGTAAAGTTAACTTTGCTATTCAGGGGAGAATGCGAGCTTTTTATCGACACATGATGGACCTGAACTAAATTCACTGATAAATCTCACGTACGAACATCAAGAGGCACATCGACCAATGAACAGATCATAATACATTGATGCAGAACAATTGCATTGTACTTACGGTTAGTCTTCCACAAAAATAAACTGGACAATTCCGTCGTTCCGGACGGTAGGGAAACCGGATGAGCTGTCAAATGTTAGCCGTGCTTAACAACTTCCTAGCAACGATTATTCCTTACAACACATAGACACGCTTAGTGTAACTCTACTCTAGCTCTGCTGATAAACATAATAAACAATACAATTATTTATCATCAAGAACTTAATACGACTTACATTCTGACAAGCCAACACCGGCACACTGACCAAACGCAGAAGTCACCTCACACTGCGAAGGCTTGCGTCGTACTGCAGCAGCAGCAGAGCTCGAGCCTACGGACGGCTGCGTGCCAACAAAATCGACCTAAATCAATGAGAATAAAAACCTTTTCCACGTTGCTCAGCGTCTCTCAGATGTATCTACGAGTTAACGCAAAATTTCACCGGAATCTTTGCGATGTTATCATTCAGCATTAGTATGGTTCAGTGAATTGTTTACATGGTACAATATAAGGCATTCAACGCGATCATTCAAAATACCATATGATACAGACAACATATTCTGGATTAAAAAACAAATTTAGATTCAGTCTATTCACATTTCAGCACCCGAAGTATGAATTTTTCAAGTTCTAATAAATATTGGTTCAGAAAACTCAATATACTCTGGAAATATCAGCAATTATATAAGGAATTTTTTTTATGAATAAGGTAGCGAGTCAAAAAGATAATTTGTAATTAAAATGTTTTTTCTTATTCCCGGATTACGTATCAACGATGAGTGATATCCCTAAGGTCTCAAACTTTCATATGGGAGGTAATAAAACAAATGTCGGGGTGCTTCTTTCCAGTTATATTCTATAAATCGTAAATCTCTACCTGAGGTGGTTCGTGCCTAGAAGCGCACCAGCGAACCAAGATACTAGGATCCTCCTCGCAGCTTTTGTCTCCGTGCACGAGTTTCATTGTTGGGCACACGAATTGCATTGCTGATGGTTGACTTTATAGAGAAAGATATCCTCATCTACTGCAACTTTAATAAGACTTCATACATTAATTAAATTGAGCAACTGTATTAGTGTACCTTCATGAGATTTATTTCTGAACAAGTAAATAACATCCTTATCTTTCCGTGTTGTTGATATTGTCGACAGAAATAATACGTATTAAAGACAAATCCAATAGAAAAAAGTACTCATGAATACGAGTACATTAGTATGAATAAAGGGCACATTTTTTGAGCAATGGAAGTAAGATCTCTGTTTGTTATGGACGATTTTTCGAATGATGGAATGAAAATTCCGTTGAACCCCTGGGCACCGTCGAAATCGTTAATTTCTTTAGAAGTATCTTTACGGTAACTAAGATACTGCTTCCACTTCAATCTTCAAGATTGCTCTTTTGAAATCTTGATAATGAAAATAAATATATCCTTAATTGTACAAAATCGACTACATTAGCCCTTTGGATACTGATGGTGGATCCAAAGCAAAGGTAATTCTGTAACTACTAAATTATTTTCTGACTAAACAAAATATTGCTCAAATTATCACCCATGTTCACTGGTTTGTTGTGTTATTTCACCTAACTTTAAAACGAAAATTTTAAAATAAAGGACTAAGTGAATTATTTCTAATTAATCCAGGAAGGAAAATGATCTTCATTGGGTAAATTATAGTTGCACGACTGCGACTGGACCGCAGCAGGAGGTGTCCTCGCTATCCACTGGGTGACAACAGCCAAAAAGCCTACGGATTTAAAATTAAGATTTAAGTATCATTCGTTCGAATCAAAACTTCTATGTAACACTGTTGAAAGATATAATTTGATGGCAGATAATCGTTTTCAATTATGATATGAACAGATTAGCTAGTAAGGATACGGCAGTATTAACATAACTGGAACATGTCCTGACTAATTATTATTTCATTAACTTTTATTCTCCCTTGAATAGGTAAGCTCAGTGACTACATATTTGCATTGATCGGTCTAAAGTAACTCGAAAATAACATCTCACACTGAAATCAATGAGAGAAGATGGTAAGTACAGTAAATGAGAAATTGAACTCCACTGGGATTTCAGAATAACAAATCTGTCCATCCATGATACCAAAATTTGAAAACATAACAGCCCTTCATCAACATGTCTTTCTCCATAACAGATTAATATAAGTCTAATTGAATATTAAGTAGGCAGTTCTGGGCAATTCAATATAGAACCAATTTCTTTAACAATGCTGACGGTGTTCTCAAATCTGAGTTTATGCATCCTACCTACTCCGAGAGGAGAGCTATAAGGATTCGTTTAAAACTGCATTGTGATTACTTTACCTCGGCACCAATAACGTCTCCTGGAAGTAAACTATGGACAGAATAGCATGACGATGAGCGGTTCTGGTGTGCACGGAATCTTGTGAAACAGAAAAGCAACGATAACAGCTCCAAGAGACGAGGAAGGCAAGAGCTAATAGATCCGCAAGCGCAACCACTCTTTCTTGTCAGAGAACTTCCTAGCACCAATTTGCTTGACTAGTCCACTTCGTGCATACTACCAAGCCCAACTCAGGGATGACTAGATAGATGTTTTTTATTATCGCTGATGGACGAACATACACCCAACAGCGCCGAGGAATTGAAGGATACACAGAACAATTCCTCCTACACAGCTCTCTGATACCTCCTGACAGGGGAATAAAGGTCCCCTACAACTCCCCAGCGCTGCATGTTAAAAAACACGTTTCATCATATCACTCATAATTTCAAATAGCATTGTAAATTATTATCGCAAACAATTGTTTCACCGTCACACATTTAGATGTGGTCATTGAATAAACAGACTCGATTTTTAAATGTCATGATCAGTTACGATTAGAACTATGCACTAAACTGAGAGGAGCCTGTTTTAGAGCTGTGCTGAATTTTATGGGGAATAGTAAAAGCATTGAGCATTTCTTTACATAAACGTGCAACAGAGCTTCAATAAAGTATCGTACGTTTAAAATTTCGTAATAGAAGTTCGCAAAAGATCAAACATTTTGTCATTTCATACTTTATTCACCGATGGAATCTCATCCGCATTGAATAGTAGACCGTTGTAACGAGGTGGCTAGCGTCTGACCTTTGAGTTCGTGGGCTGTTTTTCTTACTGTGCTCCTTCACTCAGGACAATTGGATTTCAGAGAGTTATATTTATTGCTTCCTTTTTTTTACCTCTGCACAAGGCACCGGCAATGGCTATGTTAACGCGTGACAAATATTTCTAGCATTTAAGAATCTATTTCTCTAATCTTAACATAAGTTATTTAAATGGAGTTATATTCACAGAAAATTTCACGTCATTGTGCACCAGAGAGCGACAAGGATTGCATGTTTCTGGATTAAATAAGCAGACCTTTTTTATCGTAGAATCAATTCAAAAATTTTAATCAGTTTTTGGGTTCCAGGTTTGTGATTGATTATGACGCCCTGGTTTTTAACTCAGCTAGGTGGTTGAATAAAACTGAATAAACCACAACGTTCGCCAAAACAATTTCTGCATTATAAGTATCTAGTACATGATATCTAGAACTGACAACTCTGAAAATACCGACGCGATTGCTTCACAGATATCAAAATCCCTTTTCAATAAAAAATGCACAAAGTCTTGTCGGAAGTGGCAAATGTTCGAGAGAATCAACGATTGACTAGTTTTCATGATGAAATTATCATCCATTGCTTAACTACTGACCCTGGCATCACTACTGTAACTCATCAAAAGGATCTCTTGCACGCACCGATTTGAATATGTGTACTAAGTAGGTAAGGAAGAGAAACGAAGAGTTTTACATATTTACTTGACCGATACAATGTTCACTAGTACATGTTCATACACTCGTACTTCAGGTTATGCAGAAAATGAAAATGATCACTCTAATTCATTACACAGGACGCCCATGATTTAATATTACTTATTTATTAGTTTAGGCAAAATTTGAAGTTAATTTGAAAAATTACCATTTAGTTCATGCCAAATAAAAGGGCACTGAATACGTTAGTACATAGACAGAACCTGCAGAATAAATTAATCATTTAGTAGATTATTATTATACATACAGCGAAAATTCACTCACTGTTTATACTCGAAAAATTTTCACTTATGGCAGAAGGCTACAGACGAGAAGAAAAATCGAGAAGAGAAGTGAAGTGCACAGGCCTAACATCAGAGATCAGTATCACGAAAAGTGTACGTAAAGGAAAATAACACCAGATCAACTTCAAAACCAAGGCATCAACGCCTGCTGTGCTGCAGTGGGGAGTAGTTAGTGTTACTACAGGTCACCTCTACTCCCCTACAACGACGAGGACAGACGTTGACTGCACAGTTCTTCAAGCAAGGTTCAGGATTAAGACAGATCCACAGAGGAGCACTTAGTCCACCTAAGAAGTGGAAGGACAATTCTGGACTGACGAACCTAAGACAGTCCTTCACTTGTTATGAACTCTGTACCTAACATGCCGTCAACCGCATACACTGAACAGACTTAAAGGTCAAATATGAAGAGATGGATTATTTAGCAGGCTGTCGACAACATTAAATACATTAAACTCGAAAGCCTGTAGTTTGAAGGAAAATGTTAACTGAAGAAAACAAAAGAAGTCCCAGTAAGACTTTAAGTAAAAACTAAAATGGAGTTTTAAAAAAGTCTGTAAAATGCTTAATTTGTTTAGAAAAAATGCCTCAAACTTTTCTAGAGGATTGATTTATGCGTACATTAGGGCATGTGTAAATCATTTTGCTGCATAACCTGCTGCTAGAAACATTAGATCGCGCCAGCACGAACATCGCATTCAAAGCTCATGTAAAACAGAAGGTATTATAAACAGAACACCAAATTACCTTCCAATGGATGATCACATCAATGATTTTAGAAAGGAACATTCTATTAAGAAAAAAATTCTACGCTGAATGGCGCAAAACTACAAACAAAGTTGGAGACACAAATTAAAAAAACATATTGTACAGTATGAAGTGTGTACGACAGAACATACAGTACAGTAGGTTACACATGAAGTACGTACGAGATTGAACTTATTTTACTTAAGCAATAACGGAACTGAAACAGCGTAGAAACGCAACTTCTGAACTATATAGCCGCTAGCTAGGCCCTGGCATGTAGTTCTTATGATAATCGAAGGTGGAGTTTTGTG
Source organism: Trinorchestia longiramus (assembly GCA_006783055.1). Classification (NCBI taxonomy): domain Eukaryota; kingdom Metazoa; phylum Arthropoda; class Malacostraca; order Amphipoda; family Talitridae; genus Trinorchestia; species Trinorchestia longiramus. Next base: position 79,627 of record VCRD01000807.1, on the reverse strand, counting down.
AGTAGCTTTTTACTTTATGAGTACGAAGAGTTTTTAACTCAAGTAGAAAATTGGTAAGATGAAGTCCACGGGATGTACATGGCTTGGATCGTCGATGAACTAGAAGGAAGTTTCTTTTTAGAAGAAAATGCACACCTACATGAAGCACTCACTACAGTATATTAAATGGCCAAGAGAACAAATTGTCCAAGGGTAGCAGTTAATTTTTATTTCTTTCTTTTTCTGAGAAAAAACTACTCACAAAACTCTTAACTTTCATCGCAATATTTTAGAGTTTGCACTAATGCATAGCATATCTAAAATCGCGCAATATTACAAGTCAAACTACTAACATGAAGACTAATTAAGATACAACAGCAAAATTCTTGAAAATGCACGTCATCCGCGAGTAAAATCTAGCCATATTGCTTAGAAATTGTCAAGTTCAAAAATTAAGAATTGTGCAGTCATGAGAAGCATTAGAAAAATAATAAAAAAATCGGGCAAAACAAATTTGTAGATTTAGGAACTGAGCAACAGAAAACTAGAGTGACTCGTGTAATTACGTCACACTAAAAGACGTGTACTCTACAGATGACACAAGACGAGCAATAGGTTTAACTATCGAGCGTAGGACATAATCAGCATAAACATCTGAGCGCCAACAAAAGTTCAATAAATGACACACAGGCCGCCTACTCCAAGCAGAGAAGATGATGAATAAAGGAGTCTACCTTTCTCAAAAAAACAACCCACAATATATTTGAGAGCAGTTCCCTACTAAATCTGTTACAGGTAGCTCATGTCGTCTCAGACGAATGTGAAGTTCAGTGAGGAGTTTAACTAGTATAGGTACTACCGGTACACGTCCGTTAAGAGAAGGTCACGAGGGATGTATACTTATTCTACATATTCCTCACAGATAGCCAAGCTCTTAAGATGCACTGGAAGAGATTCTCCTTCAGAGCAGCCGTTTGAGTTAATCATAGAATTGAAGTAAGGTACAACTAATATGCAAGGTCGACTAGAAATTTCTCCTAGTCACTAAAGGTTAGGTGAAATATGGGTAGAAATTAGGAGCCGACTCTAGCGAAAGTTATTAAGGGTTACTAGAAACATCACTGTGGGTTTAAGTTGTAATAAAGAACTATGCAAAATGATGCAAGCAAAAGCAGCACGATAAAATATGTCCAACATGGAAATGATGCTAATGGAATTGAAAAGTAACTGACAACTGAAACGCAACTTCCAGCAAGTATGCTAAAGACACCAAATTTCGAAGGTCGTAGCATGTTTGCTAGAGATACTTTTCAACTTCAAGATTACTTACTTCACATGGTAGAAAGCAAACTCTTACTTCATATAAGCCTTTCACATGAAACCAACGCAAAAATATTTTTCGTAATACGAGCTTTTTCAGTCAAACATCCACCACATTTGCAATTCGTTCTAATGGCACTCAAAGTTCGAAGACATTTATAGCCCGCTTTAATTTTAAATTATTTCATTAGAAAAATTTGGCCTGAATTCGAGTCAAGACTGAAAGCATGGAAAAAGACGAAGAATTCTCGGATTTACTGTTACCTTTCTGTGTAAGATATCTGTATATGAAACAAAATGAGGGAATTCCTAATTATTTTACAACACACGGAGTAAGAAGTCACCCAATAAAAAATGGAAAGAATATTGAACATATTCATTTCAATAAGATAATAAAAAAATCGATCTGAGAGCTATCGTCCTTGCACAAATTTGGCAAAGGTTAAGACTTGGCACGATCTTTACACAGGAGAGGCACTAAAGAAGAAAGAATGCATGTGTATTCAAATTCAAAGCGTTGATGATACAAAGAAGAACAAATGCAGCGCAGAAACTGAGGTGCTAGGAGTTACGACTAGGAGCAAAGAAGCAGTTCCTCAGCGATGCGCAGAGATGGGCCGAAGAAATGTACTTTAAATAAGTCTCTGTCTACCAAAAAAGGACCTCATAGGCAGAAAAATATTTAAAGAAAAAATGATAAAAACTTCAGTCAATCTCTGGCAAAATAAGCAATCATAAGCAAAGAATTGTTGCAAAGCAAAGGCTAAGAAGCAACAAAAGGTCAACTAAAAGTAGTAACTTTACACATATGCAAATATACAATGAACACAGGATGAGCGTGATATGTACACATCAGAAAAGAAGAAACTGGGATGAGATATTTTAGTTCCAGTGGATAGTTTCATCTTCAATCCAATCCAAACTGAGTATGGAACCCGATGTCATGAAGAAACTCACGCGTGTATAACATGAAATCTAAATTTCTTCATCAACTGAAGATCCATAGGTAACACATTCCAAATAATTGTATTCTGGTCAAAATAGATAGCTTCTTTTCATGAAACGTGTCCAAAGAAAGAAGTTCAAACCAACATTGCCTCTCGTTCACGATCACAAACCTCTACACAACTATTTAGCAAAAAATTCCAAATAATTTTGTTAAAATAATGCGTTCACAATCATACGTTTACATTAATACATTTCCATTAAAAACGTTCAGCAAGGCTCGGTGGAATTAACCAGAATTTAGAAGCTCAGTGAAACTATCAAGGAAAAACACGCGGAGGCATGAGCTATAAATTAGTTAAAATGCCAATTAGTCCAGATGCAAAGAAAAAACCTTCATTAAACGCGCGAAAAAGATTAGTGAACTTGATTACATTGCTCGTCGGTTGCTGGACCTTTCCATTTGAGCTTTGAGCACCTGAGCATAGCTCATCTCTAGTTTCCGTAGTCGCGCCACTTCAATACTAGGCAAGTTTATTTTGGGTGGCTGAGTCTTGTTCCTGATTGCGTTGTTAACAGGAGATTCTGCATGAGTATGGCTCAATTTATCCTGGTGTCGTTGAACATGATGAAAAGTTCTTGAGAAGCCATTTGAGGGTTTGTGCAGCACCACTTCAGCCTTAGGATGCAACGGGTCGCCGACTGAAATGTTGAGCTCATCGAGGGACGTGATCTGCAAACAAGATCGAGGTTTGCTGCTGTTCCGGGAACGATTTTTCTTGTTCTTACGTTTACTTTGGAGCTGTCTGTGGCGCTCGCATAGGCCCATGAGATCTACCTTCGAGCCAATGATTTTAGGCGGTGCTTCCCTCTCGATGACCTCTGTTTTACTTTTTTCAGGCCGTGAACTTGGCTTGGTTTTTGGAGGAGCGATGACAGCTTTTCCAAGCTTTGATGCTTCAGAGGCATTTTGCTCGACTTGCTTGAGCAATGCTAATTCGGCTTTGCTTTTGGGCTGCCGTCGTTGCTTTCTTTGCTTACTTGGGGAACGCGAACTGAGGTTGTTGGAGAGATCAAGCGAATTGGGACGAAGGTGAAGCTTTGCAACACTTGGGGAAGATTCCTCCTCTTCATGAATTACGGAAGCATTTGAAACTGGTTGCATCTTCTCTTCCTCGACAGCCGTGTCACCCGCTAAGTTTACAGTTTCCGATGAAGCAACTGATTCAACGGCATTCTCCTCATCACATTTGGAAGAAGCAGCAACAGACGTCGAGCCACTGTCGTCTTCCGTGATAGTACAGGTCGACTCGTTAAGCTTTGACAAAGAAACAGAGATCTCAGACATCGCTGTATAAGAAGGTGCATGTTCACTGTCCGAAATTTCTTCATTCTCATCGATACTTTTTTTCAGGACAGTGAATATTTCTTTGAACAACTTCCTATAACCAGGCGTTGTTTGGAATCTCTTATCACATGGGTTAACGGGCGACTTCAGGTCCAAGAAATGCACCTCTTTCAACCCATGAATTTCGACAACGGGAGTTGTTTCGTCAATACGCTCAAGTTGAAGCCACTCGGTTTGAGTCATTTTATTGGACAGCCGACTTTCGCCTTCAGAGAAGCCTGATGAAGAAGTTTCCACTTCAGAAAACTCCTCCAAGTTACTTTTGGGTCTATGGTGAGGGGCGGTGATCCCACAGGAGCAGGTTGAGCAGTGTTGGCACTTCCTAGGGACATCAGCATCCCCGCTGTCTCCATTTGTCAGAACTAGGCTCATAGGCCCAGACATTTCGACCGCCTCCGCCGGATTGAAGTTACGATTACTCTCCTGCTGAGCCTTATGCCTCTCCTCACGAATCTGTTCCTCTCTTGTTTCCACAAGGCTCTCGTACTTTTCTATGAGAACGCGGTACTCTCCCTCTAATTCATTCAAAAGCGAATTGTGCGCGACATCGCTTCCATCTGTGGCCGGTGATGTGACTTTGGAGTTCACTTGGCTGATCACCTGACCCATGGACGCCAAAGATTCCTGAAAAAATACCGAATTTTTTTATCAACTATGCGATCCAGTAAATGATCATGAAGACAATGTAATGATACACCAGATACACAAGTTTATAAGGGTCAATTACGTATATTGGGGAACTCGGACGTACCCAGTTTTAAAGCAATGAAGATAGATGAATATAGGAATAAAAAGATGGTGATCGAACATGAGTTATCCAAAATGAGACTTTAGTCCCCTCCTCGTTAAAGGGAGACATAGAAAAAAAGGCTCGCTTAATTCGAAAACGAAAAGCCCATTGCAGATTAACGCAATTCGTGCTATCGAATCTACAACAGGAAACTACGGGAGTTGCTGAGGAACGATGCATTGCCAAAATATACTAACGAAGACCGGCACTAATATTATATCTTCCTTAACCCTTTAGCAACCAATTTGTTTTTCTAGTTTCTACATTTAAGCTCACAAAGACCGTCTGTACACCGACGCAATGAAGCATGCTGAGAGCCAGGCAG
>VCRD01000807.1:13114-66298 GCA_006783055.1 Trinorchestia longiramus | reverse complement strand
TGCTCTTCAATGAAAAATTATAGCATTAACTACTTATTTGTAACTTTTTCATTTATATCACCGATATTTCATTATTACTCTTATCCATATGATCACTGAGTTTTATTCTAATTGGATGAAACTACCTTAGTACGTTCCCTTCGCTATATGCTTTGATAGTGTTTTTCTTTTTACTTAGAGACTTCTCCATGTTTCTGTACGGTTACAACAGTTCAAGAAGTGACGTTTTGTGCAGGAAAAATTTACGAGACTGCACAACTTGCTGCAGACAAATTTTAAGGCGTTGTTTGGCACAGCTTGTTGATGACAAGCCAAAAAACCTCAAAAATAAATTCAATAGGATAAACTTGGAAACGCTAGAACGAGACCACTAGCGCAACAATATTCAGCAACATGAGAGGTGAAGAGGAAATATAACGTGAAATACAAGAGCAACTATTGTGTTAACAGAGAGGTCGGACCACAGAGGCGCTCTCAAAGGCAGCCAAATCTGCAAGTGCTGCTGAGGACAATGTAGTAAGCATGCTGCAGTCAGATGCCCTAACGCTTACTGATAAATAGAAAACCACAGTACCCAAGGAAAGTAATGTTTACACAGAGGGTAATTTTGAGAGCATCAAAAGGTAACTATCCGGCAATACGTGCAGTGTCAAAATGCCCAAATCCTTGTAATTGTTCAGAAAAGAGAAAAGGTGGCCCATGTGCTCTTAATAAAGTTGGTCTTGATGGTGGGTGTACTTAAGAGCTGCATGTAAAGTTCTACAATTTCCATCATTTTGAAAAAAAATTCTTCACAATAAAGGCCCCCTACAATGAACATAGAATATTAGGTTAGATTTACCATTGTTCAGCTTCATTATTCACTCGATGCATGTTTATTACCTTGCCGGGAAAATTCATTAGTCTTAAAGAATGTGGTAACGGAGCTTCAGTTTAACACTCATTTATTTACACGCATGAAAACAAGGTAATTTAGGCGTAATATGTAGTCTATAAGACGAAGAACCTTAGATGCATAACCTCAAGACAATAAAGATAAAAATAAGAACTAATGAACTAGACAGCAAAACGAATATCATAGCCTTAAAGAACGAAGACATTTAGGTTTATTACAACACTGAAAACCAAACAGCGTAAGTACACACAATAAATCATCCCCTTATTAGCAAGTCATGATGCAACATAAATTCAAAGCTTCGTTACTTTTCATTGCAGAGGTAGTAAGTAAACCACCAACTTCGCACTGAAGTTGACGGTTACAAAGCGCATGGGGCAACAGTTCACCTTTGCAGTTGTAGCCTTAAATTGCGCCTGCTTAGAACCTACTACCACGTCGACACAGATAGAGGAACACGAACGACACATTAAGAAAATTTTTCACGGATATACGCTTGAACTCATCCGAAGAAAGAAAATCGTTATCAGATGCACAGACAAATAAGACTAGTTTACGGGAAAATGTTCAAGTGTTGGTTGTGCTTAGGCTAGTGACGCCCGGAGCAGAAGACTACTTCAGTTGTGCTCTTGTTGTCACGTAAAGCTCAAAAAAGCTCCATAAGGTCATGATGTACGACGACAATGGCTACTGAGACTATAGCTTTGGAAAGCAAGTTTATTTCCAGAAGTGTCGGAGGGACTCGGGGCTTAAAAAATGAAACAAAACCAGAAACGTCGGGTAAAGGCGCTCTTCCGCAATTTTATAACCTTAACTGTCATTAAATTGAGCTCAGTTGACGCGTTTCCACAATAAACAGAGCAATTAGAGGCACAGCGACGGGATATAGAATGCATTTCTTCTACTGAGTTGAATGCTTAAAATCAGTTAGACAATAAGAATGAATTTCTGTACAGGCATACTGATTTACGAATTTCGTCCTACAACAAAACAGCTTCTGACAACCGTACAGACGCAAATAATCTTTAGTGATTAACGAAGAAATGGACGTGTTACTAAATTAGGTTACAACTGGGTTAGAGCCATAGAAATTCGGCTAACTTTCTAAGATGTGACTTATGTACCAGGAACTTTCTAATTTCCTACGTAGTATGAAAGTTCGCCTGAAGCACATGCACAAACGTAATTTCTAATTTAAAAAATAAAAAAGTACTAAATGAAAATTCAATTTTATGGTTACGAAGTAACTTTCCAGAAAACGTTTAGAGCCGTAAGTAAACTAAAGGTTTGAGGAGGGTTTCCTTGAACAACTTAATTGCTCTTAAGTTTTAAATTCATTCATGAAGGAAATACAAGAACTCTGCAGTCCAATTTTTCCCAGCCAATAAACCTTCACGACCTAAATGCACAAACACATGGTTACAGTATATATAGAATTTACTTCACATTCACAGTAGGCAAAAAAAGGTTGCAACTCAATTGCATGCAACAAGCAAGCGGAGACGCTCGCAGATACAACGTGTTAACATGAAACGATTTTGTCGCAAGGGTCGAGTCCTGACGAGGGCTCCTAGCATGAAGAATGAACCACAACGCGAGCCCGAGTACAGCCAATAAATTTGAAGGACCAACAGTGAAGGGAGTTGCCAGTAATTAAAGCTGCAAGGCTCAACCTCCGACATAAGAGCTCAACAGCAGCTGTGTTGATGAACAGCTCAGCTGAACCAGCGAAACCTGGCGATGTAGACGGAAAATGGTTTCGTACAACATCCAGCTAGTCGGAGTATTCGTTTCTTTCCTCGCCGTAGAAACAAAAAGATATCTTTTAGACACTTGATAGACCTCTTAACATTTATTTCTTTTGTGTGTAAAATTAGGGACCAAGGAATAAATTCCGAAAAAAATATTTCGAACGAACTAGCAAAAAATTTCTGAAGTACTCGACACTATGAAAGTTTTAAATTTTCGATCTCGGCTAATAATAAACGGCGTGTAAAACTAAGGACTTTCACGCGTCACCAAATTTCCATTTGAATCTTGAGAGAGAAATCGAGAAAAATGATAAATGAAACTTTAGTTTCAACGCAAGTTTTTGGTAACATTACCAGGCCATAAAGGCTATGCAATGTTCTAAGAGTATAACTTGTGTGAAACAGTTACAATAAATTACATGATAAAACAAACGTGACTAAAATGGTCCCCGTCTTTGCCAGAGTTGAACTCGAACTTTTATCATGTGTCACATTCAGCCATGCGTGCTGAGAGCGTGACGCAGTATCTAGCGTTAGTGCTAGACTTAATGCCTAGCGCAATGACTGGATGCGAGACCCAGCAGCAATAATGACTAAAACGAAATGAAGCAATCGCAACAAACTAATGCGACGACGAGCGAATACTAAAGTATTCGTGTTAGCTGGCAAGGGCATTGAAACCCTTCATTTCAGCAATGGAACTTGAATGAATTTCAATCTTTACTGCTAAACATACAGTTCATCAGCTCCTCTCTTGGTACTTCCTGGACATGTATGTCTCAATGAATAAAATTGAAACAATAACATATTATTCAAATTCCAAAGCATGGGAATATTGAACTAAGCGTCGCCTCGTTATGCTAAAAGGACCCGGAAAGTTTCATGAATTATTACAAATGTTCGCACGATGGGAAATTGTGGCGGGAAGCGCAGAAACTGGAATGATCACGCACTATATAAGGACATGTGGGTTTTGTACTTATAAGCAGCAACAATGGTAACTTCTACGTCAAGCAATATTACGAGTTTTTAAAATTTGCAGACATCATAGAAATACAGCGTCAAAAACTACTACAGAAAAGTTCATTTCTAATTCGTACACTGACTGCCACTCACAACACGCCTCAAGTGAAGGCCGTTCGGAAAACAAAAATGAACAAAATCAGTGTACGTGTCGGCCAGCAGCGTCCACAACTCCAGAAAGAAAATTGAATTTTAATTAGAATCGGTTGGGTGGATACGGCAGCTAGTGAAACTGCGATAATCTCGATCATTCATCGGTGAAATATTTTCCTGAGTAAACTTGAATGATGTGCATATTTCTGTTAACAATAGTGAAGCACTAGCTTCATTATCTCAATGTAGATTAATCATTTCCTATTTCAAGGCACACAGATTTTCGACAACAAAATTTCGATGATTCAAGAGAAAAACATTCATAGTTCAGAGATTACTTTTCTTACAATTGTAGGAGTACTTATGAACCGAACTTTTCATCACGAACCGTGTAGAATTTTGCCTTGAAGTGAAAGGCGTTTAAACTGGACAGTTGAAATGCACTGACCCTTGCAAAACACACAAGCATCCACGGAGGAAAACGGTCGAAGTTGACGCAAGGCTTTTGAGAGCAAGCTCGGGTCAGTCACGAATTTCCACTCTCTTCTGAAGCACTAATTCGTTTGAAGCCGTGCAAATAGTACATTGAAAGTTATGATATAGAGCAGTATTTTTTTGAGAATGCATTCTCATAAGTACTGTAAACGACCTATTTTATGGAAACCATCTCGTTTTATTTAATATTAGACTCGTAAAATAGAGTATTAATGAACAGTTGTTAGTCGTTGCTTGTCTTGTACCTTTGAATATTGACCAAAAAAATGTGACGAGGTGCGATGCAATTAATTTTGCACTGATAACAAAACTAGCAGCTAGATCGGGCTCAGCATTTAATATTACATTAATATCAAAAGTCAGCATTTAAAATTACATTCCAGAAAAGGCGGATTTAAAAGCCTTGCCAAGAAAACACCGCTTTTGATGCATTGCGCTTAGAGACGAATGAACTATGAGCAAATTTTAAAAATTAGGGTTGTTTTAACCTGAAAAACGAACAGAATCTTTTCGATAGTGAGGAGATGCTTAGTAGAGCATAGCAAGGTTAATGGCTGAATTTGACCATGGGAAACCATTATAGATATCAAGAGGTTAGAATTTATAAAGTTTTACCAATTACAAGCACGTTCGCTAATATTTTCATATATTTTTCTTATTTTTCATAGCTATTAGTATGTACGGCGATACTTGGAAAATATCTGAAATTGAAATCGGCACATCTCACGTTTTCAATTAAAACTAAGCCGCACGCACTTATCTACTCATGTAAATAGAACATGCTTACAATCCGTTTCGTTATTATAGACCTGGTGTTATTTAGGATTTACCAACTTTTTCCGTTCAATTAATGCACCAGCTACGAAAATTCAGAAGAAAATAACTCAATGGCACCAAAAGTGGCACACACTTTCAGTTTCTCGGTCGTCAAAGCCTGATAAAGCATGTAAAAATATGAAGAGTAAGCATCTCGACGGGACGATATGGTGAAGTGCGAACAAATAAACGAAGGCAGTCGGGAAGTTTGTTGCACCTTATGTCGGAATTTCCAGCAGAAAAACAACAAGAAAATATGAAAAATAAAGCCTAAAAACTTTACTCGAAGTCAACCATGCAACATGCGATGCTTTTGTTACTGAGAGTAGCTAAAAACACATCCAACCCACAACCAAAACACATCCAACCCACAACCAAAACATCCAACCCACAACCAAAACACATCCAACACACAACCAAAACATCCAACACACAACCAAAACATCCAACACAATCAAAACACATTAACACACAACCACAACATATCTAACACAACCACAACATATCCAACCCACAACCACAACATATTCAACACACAACATTCACAGGACAACGACGAGGCCTTAAACCTTACAGCTGGAGCTTGGAATCCTGCCTACCCTTCAAGGATCACGAGATCCTAAGGTATGTCGGTACACAATCCCCACAAAGGCTTCTCACTTGAGAAAGAGATTTTTAAAAAGTAGGTAACCTGCACATTTCCTAAACATTAGTTGTATACAAGTCGAAAAGAAATGATATACATCAAGAAAGTTTCCACATTGAAAATAGTAACTGCGCGCACCGTCTAATATTTACACATTTAATGAAAACCCACAGCTCGTAACAGGTATTAAAGATGGAAATTATATTAAAATCAACAGACTAAAACGATAACAAGCACCCCTAACGATTAAATAAAGGGATTCAATGTTTAAAATAGATTCTTCACGATGTTAGAAGTGTGCCCTATACGTCACTGTCTTCGTGCAAGGCGTAAAAAAATTTGCACTGCATGACATGTTTTAGGACAATTTTAGAGCTGGGGAAATCAGAGAATCACACCAATATAACATCCTGACTAAATCCAATACCAAAGTCGTTTTATAAGCTACTAATTCAGGCATCACTAATATATTACAGATTATTGAAAGCATTAAGCGATCCATTTAGACTTCTGGTTATTGTACTGGCACTGCTACTACTCGCCTGGAGTAATTAACTATCTATTAAGATTCGGAAGTAGTAAAGGAAGGTAAGGAACGGTGCATCTGCACTTTTCTCTTCGTCAAGCAGTCGACCTTCCCCAACAGCTCAAATTAACCGACCGCACTTTAACCGCCGCCACGACCGGTTGCTTAACAATCAGAACCGCATGATTGAGGAGACAGGCGGCTTAGTCTTAACCCGATGATTATGGTTCCTCGACAGTTAATTCAATTCGCTTGAACGGATGAGTAATTAAGATATCATACACGTTGAATTTCCTCATTGTAACTCAAATATGTGTACATTTCTAAACAGGATGTAGCATTTGACAACTAATTTCTTACAAAGCGTTCAGATTTTGGGGTAATTTTTAGAAAAGAACCGAAACAAGCGTACATTCATCATATTGCTGAAAAGCATTTTCAAAACATCAAATATTTTCAATAAGCAATAAATTTACATATAAGGGAACTATCATCTTCAACTGCTTCAAAAAACCACACGCACTGGAAATAAATGCAATGCATGGATCAGAAACACATTGAAGCAAAAAGAAAAATTGAAACAGGCAGTTTCCAAGTTTTGAAAACATGTTTCATTACTCGGAGAGTAAGGAATGTGATACGTGAAGAATAAAGTGTCAAATAGCCAAGGAAATGTCGCATAACTTAGAAAAGAAGCTTCCGTAGTAAAGCCACGGAACAAGTGACTATGGTAGCCCGCTACAGTCACCGGCTCCACACTGAAAGCACATCCCTCGAGGCCGTGAAGCTTACGAAACGGACTACACCGAACTCCCGGACAGCTTAAGAAGTGTGGTCAATTTTGAAAACGTAGAAGTTCATGGTAGTAGAGAAAATTACATGTCATCAAAGAAACATTTATCGAAAGTTCGCTTTCAACTACTTCCTCAAGGCGAGGAGCATTTCCGCTCCCACTAATCGTAGCAAAACATCAAAATCACACATGAATGCCGGCTTCACAGTGCATTTAGTGGAAACTATTTGAAATCAGTATTCTGAATAACTGTTCATGTGAAACATGATTTCCGTATAGTTAAACTTACTGATTTCACGAACAGAAATGAACAAGAGCGCGTAAGAACTTCTGAATCACAGACGATATCAAATCTATGTGATTTGTACTGCATAATATTACATCGAAGTTTGCAACGTGAATGCAGTTGAAAAGAATACAGAGAACAATCCATTGATTGAATCATAATTCTCGAAGAGTAACGCTGAAAATTTCTTAGCTGAGAATACGCTGCGTTTCGGACTGAGCAGGAGAGTTTGGTACCTCCACTGTGAGATGAAAATGAGCAAAATCTTCTACTTGTCTGATGAGTTCAACATTGGATATTCCACCAATACTACTACAAAAATAACAGTATGGTTTAGGAAACCGCTTATTGATGATCAGGAAACTAAAAGTATGGATAACTGATACTAGAATAAACTATCAGTTATTTAAGTATGATATCAGCAAGGGCTTCTGTATTGACTTCCAATCCTTACGCCAATCTTCTGACTACTATCAATTTACACTTAATAGCCCGGGAGGGAGGCTAAGCTTAATGTGCAGCACACACACAGTCATAACTTCTAGCATAGCATCAAATATATAACTGGAATGAAGGCGGAAACATAAGGTACACGAAAACCTTGACGCCACCCCTATTCCCGGAAACCGACACCTAAAATTCGTGAAATGAACATCGATAAAGAAGTTTTCTTCAATTTACGGTTGTGAGGCAATTGTGGTTGCAGTGCAATTACGCTGAAGTCGTACAACAACATCCACCGAATAAGCAGCCCGCGTGAAAATTTCATCAATAAATCCTAGATTGTGGTGAAGATGCAGAATCGACAAATTTCATTATTATCAAAGTAATATGTGAGAATATGATATCTGACGGTCAAGTGCCTACGCTGCTTTTGTGGTCACACAATTATTTTTAAATTTTGTTTCGTGACCGCACGAAAATTCTTCAAATAATCAAGGTGAGTTAAAGCAGATTCAGATAATAAACAGGCAAGATATTTGGCATGTGATCCTTGACGTAGAATTGGAAATACAACTTGAGCTGCTACCTAGCACTCTCTCTGAAGAGAAAAGCTCTAGTCCTGAATGTTACACCATCATAACACCAAGAACCAATAATAAAACTGATTTTTAATCTCATACTTCCAGTAAGTCTATACTGCAGTACCGGACTAAAAGAACGAATGTACTGATGATAAATTAATACACTCTCTTTACTCACGAATGGCAGAAGTAATTTGTTTTGGAGGAGTGGAAGTATATACATGGCTGAAAAGTTGGATACATGCGCGCATCGGTGAAAAAATTCAAACTAATATTCTAAACGAAGCACACAGTAGCACTTAACAAAATCAGATTTTTTTTCAGATAAGCAGAAAAAAATTAGTTGACAAAAGTGAGAGGAGGCATTTCGGAGAAGTGAAATTACTCGTACCAGCACCGACCTCAGACGAGTTACACCACAGAGGTCAGCATGGTTACAGCAGACTTCAGATAAGGTCTAGCGTCCAAAAGATACTCATCTCTCTTATACGTCAGCGCAAGCTCTGCAGTCACGGATATCAGTGAAATGAAAAAGGTTAATTTCAAAACTGAAGGCAGGTCATTTTTCTACCCAGATATCAACTCAATTCAGCACTGGGAGTGATGAGAAAGTGATATCAAACAGATACAACTCCAGGAATAGGCCTCTAACTGAATATAGTTCTATACAACTTTAACGTTAAAGATGTTATTCTTTGTTCAAAGAAAATTCAGACGCAAAGCTGGTATTATTATATTCCCAGTTTGACCACTGCAGCCCCACAAAGCTGACAAAACTTCTTTGAAAATATTTCGCAGACCCTCAAGAAAAGTTGAATACAAGTTCACAAGACCTGACATCTATGAACAGTTTGGTATAAAACTTTACTCTAGCGGCTGAAAACAAAATGTTACTATCACTTTATAGTAACATTTTGAAAAAAAGGTTCAGGGTACAACTGCTTGCACGACAATGTTGCGTGACAATCGGCACCAGATTTCTATCTTCAATGTCTGCAGTGAGGTGGAATAAAATTAAAATGCAGACGCAACATTGAAAGAGCGCTGACGCGCTGTAATCCCTTGATTGTTTAATCAAAAGCACGCGATTATTTAGTTACGAATAAATACTGCGACACCTTTTCCTTTAGAAAAAGTACAGCAGAACCCACAGAAGCAAAAAATAAAACCGTAAAAAGTAATGCTTTGAAAAGCGTGATGCGGCACACCAAGTCGAGCAATTTGAAGCTGGTGCAAAATTTCTCGACGTGGCCCAATTTAAAACAATGACAATAATATCCATTAACGAAGAGAAAATAACCTCAGTATGTAGAGACACTGCGTCTCAAGAGTAATTTTGCGGTACTTAAGCGTAATTCATAGTGAATAAATGGACACTAAGAAATGAGATCTTGGCAAAAAGTTATGAAGTGGAATGTTATATTTTCTGTATGAATAACGTGAGAATTCAAGTTGTACATTCCCATTGCTCTATTGCATTTCTGTGCCGAGTTTTCGGAACTGCTGAAAAACTGAGGGCGACCGAGGTGCACACACGCAGTGACGAATGCAGTGACGTGCAACAAAACCAAGAATTACGCTGAAAAATGGGACTCATTCTGTGACAGCTTTCAGTGGAACAGATTCCAGTGTAAAGAATGCATTCACGGTTCAAACGGCGGCTGCAGCGTGAAAGTAATGTGCAGTTCTTGAGCAACTCTGCAGCTCAAGGAACTTTCTCGTCACCAACGATTAATTTTCCGTCATAAACTAAAGATTACATCGCCTGAGATAGGGCACTTAATGTTTGGCATGAAGATTCCCATATTATTTGCTAGGTACATGAAAGAGTACTAATGTCTTAATTCATGTAAATCGCATTTCTTTCTTTCTTAATATTACTTTTAGAAATGAAAATGCAATTTTTCTGTACACGGAACACATGTCGAGATTAGGCGTCATGTTTTCATATAAAACGAATAAGTTCTTCAGCTAAAGAAAACTAAGCAGCATATTATGCAACATATTCTTGTGTAACGCTAACGTCACTCGCATAAATGATGAAAATATAAGGCTATTTCTTTATTTACGATACCGAACAAGCTCCTTACACTCTACGTAACTAGTTACAACCAATAAAACATTAGCTAGACACTAATTATGCAATTGAATTGTCTAGTCCAGAGCTTACGATCACTCAGAGCCAATGTCAGAACCAAATGGCGCGTACAAATCCTCTCATTACTTCCATCCCAGCTGAAATTTTGTATTTACCCATGAGTAAGATTTCTGCGAAAATTCAGATGCTTCGATCCAATAGTCAGTCATCAGAGCACAGAGCCTTCAAAAACTAAAGTAGCTCAAGTGTAAAGAGATATTAACTTATTGATCAAAAGACCGCAATCCGATACAGGAAACAGTCGTAAAGAAATTCATGGGAAAAGTCGTAAAACGTGACTGCGCACTCAACCAACCTGTCAACAAAATAATGTCTTCATCACTTCGAACCTCCGCGGATTGAATTTTCTTTCACGCTCAAGTGGAGTCGTTTTCAATAAACATCTGCCTATGTTTCACCATTATAGGCCTTATATTGATGTTATTTATGGGATATTAACATTTATTGAACTAAAATTAGTATACTTTATCGAGTTAATTTTGGGAAGCTGAATTAAGAATACAACTAAGGTGCTGGTTTTAGTACAGATCTTTTAGATACACATACATTATGAAATCCAGGAAATCAAATAATACCACGAATTGACGAATTTGCAACCAAACGTTCGTGAATGACACTTAACAAATTTCAAGAAGTAGGTATTGGCATGGTGACCACAACGCATGCATCTGCTACCAAGAAGCAGAATATAGTTGTAGGGGCCACGCTGACGATGTGTTCATTCTTACTCTTCTAGTTCACGCAATTGAAAGCCCTCACATGTTGCTGGCTTCATAAAATTGGGAATTTATTTGAATACAGACGTCAATGAAAATTACATGAACACAAACAATATTCTAGAAAAGTGAGATCATAATAGCAGTGTAAGGAAGACTCGTTTCTGAAAAGAAGTAACAATAAACTACTTGCAAGATGTCACGATTGAGAAAGGTGATGATCATCTCGACCCTCTCAAACCACAAAAGCTTTTAGCAGCTTGAAGCTGAGACACCAGGAGTGCCCTAGCTTCCTGGCAGCAACCATTTCCTGCATCTCCAGTCCTTTCCTCGACATCCCTCAACCATTAGATCGAGTGAACTATCAACTCAATTGAAGGTGGAAGAACAGACCGTAAAATCGGACCTTTTTTCTGGGCCTATAAATGGGAAAAAACTAACAAGAGATCTCATGTTCGATTTCAAATACTCACATTTACGACCATCGGAGCGCTTCAACTTCACGAACTAATGAAAGATTTTCATCAAAAGTACAATTTTCGCCGCTGGGACGAGTTACGAAGGACTCATTAGTCCAAGAAAAACAGCCAACGCAATTTATTGCGCCTGCAAAATCGCACGATTTTTCAAAATGCTAAAACATCCCGTAGGACTCGAAAACTAGAAAAAATAGTATTTTGAAACCATTTACCCAAAAGTATCTGATGTCCAAAAGAAGAATAATTTTACGCAAAAAGCGCAAAAATTAAGTAACAAAATTGAATCATTAGAGTACTTACCCCATCAATTTGAAGTGATCTAATGAAAAAGTAATCCAGTACTGAAGCGAGGCCATATTCTACCGCAAAAAACTACGGAATGATTTTGAGCCGCTGTCTTAGAAACGATCAGCATGTTTCAATAGGAAAAAATAGAAACATAATACTCAATAACTATGTCATTGTGGAAAATTCCCGTTATGATGAAATACTCATTTCAGCTTCAGCAATGATTGGGATCAATTTCGGAAGGGCAGAGAAAAAAGAAATCCTTGACTAATGGTAGGGGAAAATGAATATGTGATCCCGTTAAATGAATCTATGTAAGAAAGGACCCACAAAGAAGGTCGTGCACTTACGTCGATCTCGTGGTCACGATCGTCGATCAAAGTTTGCTGCTGTTTGATGGTCGTCTCCAGGTTGCGGTTGCGCTCTAGCAGAGTCTTGCCCAGCTCAGCCGCCAACTGCAGGTCTGTAATAGATAAATAAAACACGTGAATTACCATGTCAATAATGACGAGAGAAGTGCATGAAATTCCAGTGATGAAGTATATGGAATTTAAGTAATGATGCAGTGCACGAAATTTAAGGGATGATGCAGTGCATGAAATTTAAGGGATGATGGAGTGCATGAAATTTAAGGGATGATGGAGTGCATGAAATTTAAGGGATGATGGAGTGCATGAAATTTAAGAAATGATGAGTGCATGAAATTTAAGGGATGATGGAGTGCATGAAATTTAAGGGATGATGGAGTGCATGAAATTTAAGGGATGATGGAGTGCATGAAATTTAAGGGATGATGGAGTGCATGAAATTTAAGTTATGGTGGAGTGCATGAAATTTAAGGAATGATGGAGTGCATGAAATTTAAGGAATGATGGAGTGCATGAAATTTAAGGGATGATGTAGTACATGTAATATACGTGATGATGTAGTACATGTAATATACGTGATGATGTAGTACATGTAATATACGTGATGATGTAGTACATGAAATGAAAAAAATTGAGTAAATGGGCGCAAAGCTCAAAAATATAAAGTGATAAACAGCAAACGAGTACAAGTTTTTAGAAAATAGATCCAATAATGTTAAGAAAATCAAGAAAAAGGAACGAGCCATCACAAACAATTCATTAATTTCTCTATCTACTACAAAAGAATGGCGCCTTAACGCAAAAAACGTAGTTCAGAAGAAAGTAGTTCATAGCTGTCGTCGCTGCCGTCGCTCATACGAGTTCTATAATATTCCGAAATTTCACAAAAGCTAAGAAATTAGTGATGAATTCGGGCCACTCCGATAGGGCTTCGTTAACTTCAAGATTTCTGGACGAAGAGGCGTTTTTCCACTCAGAAGTCATCAAGGAAAGCAAAACTGAACACAGCAAAGGAACATCTTGATCGTCATGTCCATAAAAATTAACGAAACAATGGGGAACTGATCAATTTTAGGTTCAAAACCATGACCATCCATTCGCAATCAAGCAATGGAGTTCACCGGAAAAGTAGCACGTCAAGCACGAAAGTTTGAGACCCCACATAAAATCTGGACAATGGAAAAAGAAGCAAATTAATTAATGACTTTATATTTGACCTCAAAATAAAAATTAAAACAGAAGTAATGGAAAAAAGATAATATGCAGGGCGAAGTAATGAAATGCGCAAAGTAACCGTGTATGTAAAGTAACCAGAACCGTGTATGTACGACGTAGATAATGTGTAGTTAATAAATGCAATACATATTTATTAAGATAATTGTTATGGTATCGGGTACAACGTCTAATAGATTAAAAAATGTAAATCAAATTTTCATAAAACGTAAAACTCTTCTCCAAGTGATGATCTGATTGTATCTGCCAACTTTCTCCCATGCCAAGAAGTTCAGGTGAACTTTCTTCCTCTTTAGTGCATGTCGACTGGTAAGAAAAGCCACGACAGTTTAATAGTTCACACAATAATTGGTAAAACTCTGCAATCGGTGAAACATTTCACGAATGACGAACCAATTTCAAATATACAGGCGCGCGCATGCAAGTCGTGACTTTTTATCTTTAACATTCTTGTCGACATCATCATGACCACGTGCAGTCACACAACCCATCACGAGCAGAAGAACTTCCTTATGATGCTCGAGAAACTCGTGTGGCATCGGCAGCATACTGGCAAGCGTTGGACATTATGACAACCTAAAATGATTCATGATTTTACTAGCTTTACAAAAAAAAACTTTTTACACTTTTGAGAAGGGTTAGAATTTATAATCATAATACGAAAGTGATGTTATATTTAAAAATACTTGATCGTGTGCTCAACAACACACGATGAAACTTTCAGGAAGTTGAACTAGTCAGGAAAAATCAATCGAATTGAGAGAAACAAAAAATTAACAGTGAAAACAAATAATATCAGGTCCATTTTATTAGGAACAGAAACTCTCGGTCAAAAGCAGAGCTTCTACCAATAAAGAACGCTTTAATCTAAAGATTCACGACTGAACTGGAGCGATCGGCTCGAATGGAGAAGCCGAAGTAAACACTCAGCCATGTCTCCACACGAAGAAATAGAAGAAAAATATGACCTACCTTCCAATACACTTAAGGTTAACTAAATTCTCAATTCCACGTACATGTTTCCACGGAGTGACAACGTCACTACGCATGCTGGGCAAAACAGTGCAGAGAATAGGAAAAATCGAGACACCCTAGCAAAGGGAACGTCAAAACCCATAAAAATCGTTAACTCAGATTTTTCCCCAAAGAGTCAAACTACCAAGAAGAGCTAGAAATTATGTAGCGCGAAGTCATGAGAGCTCATTAAAATGCGGCTTTCTGGGAAGTGATGGTTAAGATCACAATAAAGTAGACATAGACTGAGGGTTCTTTGCCTGTTGGAACAGCGGAACTGGTTTCCAACGCGTGCCTTCCGTTCAAAGGAAAGTATCCTCGCCTTTTTGGGCTTTTTAGAAAGAAAATTGCATAGCGCTTAAGTATTCAGACATATTTGTAAAGCGAATTGCAAACGAATGAATGATTAAGAAAAATGAGCCTAAAAACTAACGAAAGAAACTCAATGCAGGTATAAAGAGATCGAGCTCAGTTCGCTTTTTCCTAGGTGAAGATCAATATGCAAACATTCTGCGAACTAAGCCAGAGGATAAAATGATTCATTTTATTGCTTTGTGATTAGTTGTACACAATTTTCCAGAAACATTCTGACTACCATACAAATATAAGTCCTAAATTTGTTGAAGTTACATAAAAAACGAATAAATGTAATTTCATTTTTCTATATTAGTTAGACATTTTATAATTGGAAGGCAAAAAATAATACAATTATAGGAATTTTTTTTTTAATTATTCTGCTAAATGTCATTTTTTAGCTTCAATAGAGACATACAAGCTGTTATAAGCTCCATTAATCAGTCGCAACATTCGAAAGAGATCGAGCCACAGCAGAGAAAGAGGCTCTGCGCTGGGCTGCTGCTAAATTTAAGTCAGGGCACAGAACTAATTTAGAACGCAATAATTACCGGCACAACAAGAAAATTGTTACTGGCGTAGGTTATTCTAAAAATTATTTAAGACCAGTACTATTAAGCATAAAATTACGATAAAATAAACCTGGCACAAATAGTCTACTGAGCAACTATTTCTTGGAAGGGAAACAAACATTTACTTGCAAAAAATTATTTTTAAGTAAGGCAAATAAAAACACTAGCAGCCTGTTTATAGATGCCCCCTCTACCGAAAGCGTAGGAATATAAAATCCTTTCCCGCCGCACCATGACCACTGTTTCACTTGCCTCTCAGTCTGCCACCCTCTCAGAACACGACACACGATGAGAACATCTTACTGACACTGCAATGCCGTCATGGTCTTCTTTAGAAACTCTCTTTAAGGATGACGCGCAAATCCCATAGAATTACTATGTGCAACTGCGAATTCACAACAGAATTGCAATCAAACAGTTTACTAAATATAACATCAGAACTTTGCTTGATGAGACTTTCTTTTCTAGGAAAATAACGCCAAAGCCACCTCAAAAGAGATAGACGAGGCCGTGATGTTGATATAAATTCGAAATAAATTTCGTAGACCGGAAGCGAGATGACAGTAAAAGCAGTCATTTAACAGATTAATGTAATTAAAGAAATTTACAGATGAAGAGTACGTAAATAATCGAGCAGGAGAACGGCACTCAAGTCGCAGGTAATGAACGGAGTCAGGATGAGACGGAGGTTTGCAATCAACTACTTTGGGACCTGCAAGCGTTCGAACTGCTGACTCAGCTTCAACCACCCCGGCGAAAAAATCTCCCATATTGTCTAGTGTCACCTTCCGGCATGTCTTTTAAAGTGAGAAACACAATAAAAAAATCACGGTTGCGAGAAAATGCGAGTTAACCTTTCTCAAATTTTTGAACCAGATCAGCTAAGTGTGCTTAACCCATTTGTTCCATAGAATAATCTAAGTGAGAATTGTGCATACTCAAGTGAGATGTTGAATAAAACGAAAACCGCATTCCAGGAAAACACAAAGTGGAGATTTTAACATAAGAAAGTGAGAAACGAGGATCATTTAGTTTCATGTTTCTCAAACTTCCAAAAATGAGTAGCTAAGACTATTAGATGAGAAGCAAGTCTCAGAAGTTTACAAAACACAATGGACGGAAACCTGAATGGAGACGCGCGTTATTGTAGGCTCGCAGCACTTCTGAGAGACACACACGACGGGTCTACCACAACCTAGAATCGTCATGTGCCAGACACGTAATGAGGAAGCACACACATACAACAGAGAGCAATGCTAGAAGCTCCGCCGCCAGCTCGTGTGGTCATTCATCACCTCAAAAATCACGTCCTTGAAGCTAACCGCAAGCAACGCGAGTCTAATTCAGCTGAAGCTCGTCTGTCATCCAGCATGCGATCTTACGTCAGTTGGATAACTTTCTGTACAATAAATTCTCTCGTAATTCGATGCCTGGTCAGAGCTGGAAAAGAGAGGTAGATCCCCGTAGACTTGAACAAGAATGCAGAGGCTTCTTATTTTACTCATTATTTACGTCATTATAAAGAAACAAGGTGCCCGAGTTACAAGGTGAAGAGTTACAGAGGTTTCAGAAACCCGAACAGTCTACTCGCAAAATCAAATTGTGTTCTTAATATCGTCCTTTCTCTAGCAAACCTTTCAAATTTGGCGCTCCACTTCATTGACGTCGTCGCATCGCCATCTTTGAGACACGGTCGCTACCTCACGATGGATTTTGGCTAGTTTAGTCACTTCAATGTTTTCAGATTTCATGAACTTAGATCGTCTGTCATTAAAACTCATGCTGTGTAACAGCTTTACAGCAATAAATAATATGTATTAGATTCGCGTGTGAAAAATCTAGCCCATCTGTCTTCGTCATGTGGGTAATGCGGTGGCAGGGGTGGAAATGCTGAAAAGTGAGAAGTTCGTCCATATCTCAATGGTACTTTTACAGCCAACGAGTCCGAGTCCATTAATATCCACTCATAGAAATTGACGGTGCCACTGCATAACAATCAGTAGCGTAGATTTGAAACACGGAATTGAGTTCAGCAGGCACAACTTCACCAGGCTGAATTACCAAAATTATTTCTAGTCATATGTAGGATAAAAATTGTCTTCAAGGAAACACGACACCGAACCTGGTAATTACCTACTAATTTATTGCTTAATTACGTGAGAAGCGACAAGAAGGTAAGGTAAAGATCATAGCTTAAATACCATGATCACTCGAGGGGTCCAAAAATCCTCGGCAAAATGACAAAGACAGATTAGTGATCATCTAAATCACATCCAGATTAGTAATAAATAAAGGATCAGAACATTTATCAAATCATATGAATAAAATGAAGGAAATGACTTCATATCAATTGAAACACGATGCGATCATGTTATTCGTTCATTAGTTCCATTGGAGAATTCAAAATATTTGAAGGATATCACAAGATATAAAAGCAAAATTACATCTAAGTTTGAATGATGAATTACCAATTTCGGAAAAAAACTTGGAATGGTAAATCGTAAGATGAATGATGAACGCAGTAAACATTTTGAGGATGCAGACCGAGAGCGGAAGTATAGTGTTCATATTGCAGAACTTGGCTTTCAGACCGCGATCTCGTAAGATTGTCAATAATAGTGACGATGAGACTGCGATAAGTTTTATAACAATAGCCGCACAAATGAAAGGAGCTTCAACACAGGCGGTAAAGATTGGAAAAACATTAACATTTAAGTGACAAATATCGACGACACGCTCACAGGATTTCAGTCGCACGGTACACTGCCGACAGACTACAAAAGAAAGGAGGAAAATTAGGAGAAATATTATTTGTCAAACTGCTAACGACCACCGAAATATTTTCATACATTTAACCATCATTATTATAAATTCAGAGTTCACTCATAATCACTGAATTATGTATTTTTACCGATCTGGTCGGATCTATACGCAACAACAATTTCAACATGGAATTGGATAAAAAACGAATTGGAATTTGTTATGGCACAGCCAATTCATCTGGACGGAGTGTTGTGAAAACGCAGAGACAATTTGAAAAGAGCGGCACTCGAGAGAGCAAATATTATGCGTTGTAGAAATACAGTATTGCACATATTTTATTGTGTAAAAAAAGTATAAAAGATAATAAAGAGAGTGGAAATAAAAGACCACTAATCAAGAAGTCAAAATAGGCCCACTTTGAAATACTGACTCTTACGTAGGATTCTACTCAAATGACAGCAAAAATGAGAAACGTTTAAAGCAACGTTAAAGGACTAAATATATTTACAAACTTCTCAGATAGCAACCTTGCAGAGACATCTGTGAATGCAATAGAATCAACGATGCATGAACCTCGAAAAATATCAGCGACTGATAGCGGTGTGGGTAGTTTTCATTCCAACGTCATGCATACGATACCGTTTTCGAATGTTCAGCTGCAGCCCATAAATCGAAGTACAATGCAATTTTCCAGACTTTCGTATTAGTCCAGAAATTAAAATGTCGGCCGAGTGAACTACCTAACAAGGCGTCCTCAGGAAATACTTACTTATAGGGAAATTGACGCAAAACTTTACACAATACAACACTCCAACAACCAATCACCGTCGTGAAAATTAAATTTTTAAAGCAATCTTACGTGAGAACCAATATCGAAATGCAATGTACACTCGATTTTTTATTTCATACAACGAGCACCTTCATTCACAGAGCTACAATTCTCTGCACATATTCCAAATACTCACGTAACTACTTGATTTTGAATTTAAAAAATCTCCCTTTCCCCCTCCCCCGCCATACCAATGCGCATTAAAGACCACAACAGTAAACAGAACACTCAACTGAGAAATAACCTACGAAAAAATCGAAGGTATTTTCAAGAAATAATCCACAACTAAAATTCTTTTACAACTTACTAGCTATTAAAAGACAACATCCATCCCTACCATAAACAATACAAAAACACAACCAAATAGTGAATAATTGAAGACGTTGTAATTGGAGGATTTATAGGGCTATCTTTTTTTTAGCTGCCAAACTCATGCAGCCAGGTATTTAACTTTAGAACTCTAATAACGGAAGTAGTTAGCGAGCCCCAATGGACGAGTTGTTTGTCGCCAGTAAACAAAGCATGCAAGAATTACACGGAGGTCGTTAGTAATTGGTTGTGAAACGGTCGCGTGAGCCCCCCAGATGGTCGAGAAAATTGCTCAGATCAAACGGTGGAAACAAGATCACATCTCGTGTAAAATCGCTCCAGAAATGAAATAAAATAAAAAAAACAAGTACGATTTAACCTTCACAATCATCGTTAACAGTAACTTCAAGTAGGAGTTAAATTTTTGTTCAACGGGATTTCATAAAATTTTCACCATTAAAAATGTTAAAAAACTGAAGGAAACTAACCTTGAACCAATAGCATTTCACTAAAAAGTCAGGTGTAAATACACAGACAAGAAACTTTATATATATCATTCTGATATTTTATTGCATTAAAACTTTAATAGTCATGCTTCTGAGCTGATGGTTCACACAATTATTTACCCCATGTGCACTACGCGCAAGTATCAGAATTTAGTTGCCATGAGCGTTTGCATAATTTTTTAATGTGTTATACAAATTAGATTTGATTCAAAAAACGCTAATCGATTTATTAAACTAGAAATTTGTAAACAATTGAAAATTATTACCGATTGGTCAGGCTGAGCTTGAGCGGAGCATAAGAGTCAATGACAAGAAAAACTGTTTTCGCAATGAAATTAAACCGACGTCTTCAAAAAACAGAATCAGTGCTACAAAATTAATGAATTTCTGAACAGCATCTTCACGATGCGAGAGCAGTTGGCCCCAGATTGCGATTAAAATCAAAATACGTGAAACCAAGGATCAAAATACTAGAGACACCCAGGTTCCTGAATTCATCAGTACTAACAGTCGTTCGAACAATCCCACAAAAATTCACTAATTTACTAGAAGACATTTCAAGGGCAGGTTTTGGAAAGGGCTACAGTGCTGCACATGTTTATAAAAACATGCAAGACTTTCAAATGAGTAATCTGAAGAATACATTACGACAGAATGAACTGTTTAATAGACAATTCTGACAAATAGTTTATTGAAAAATCAAAATCTAAACTAAAAATATATGACGAGAGAGTAATCACTCAGTACGAACATAGCTTTGTACTTCAAAAGTAGGAAAACCTTCAAAAGATTGTACGAGAGGCGAAGACACTTCGTCAGTAGTGAGGTAGGGTAAGCCAGCATCCAACATCAGAAGGCAAACGAAAGCGAAGTCCAGAAGAAGTTCCGTCGTGGGCGCTACAGTGAGAACAGCCCGCAGGAAGCTCTTATGGACGCTCACACGTTTCTCGCTGTGTACCGAATACTAAGGCATTTGGTTCCCAGATTCACTGACAAAAACTGCCAGCGTAATCAGAGATTAGTTTCACAGCTCATGGAGTCAACACTGCAGCAAAGTCGAGTCACATCAGGGCTCACAGTGGCGTGATGCTCGTAATGACCAGCGCACACGAACAGGCCCCATCTCCATGACACAGTCTTCATTATAGCTCTGAACTGAGATTACAACCCTCATCAATTTCCTCGTCCCTCAAACTACCGTCAACGTTCTTCTAGTTTGAAGATCACGCGGAATTTGCATTATTCATCCCAGCAGGTCTTTTTTAGTCAGCATGGCAAATTACATCAAAGCAACCATCGCATTCACGATAACCATTCCGTGTTCCCAACATCTGAAATACCAATGTTGCGATCTATGAAGAATGAGGTTATAAAGAAACTGATTTTCATAGAGGAATTAATACATTCATATGTGAACATCAGGTTCGGCTTGGAGGAGATGGGGTTTCAACAAAGACGAGCATTGGTAAAAAAAGTTTTTCACACATGGTGGTCCGCAGCAATGTTGGTGAATTGACGTTCAGTATCCTGGTAACTAAAGCATCTGTGCATGAGCTGAGGTTGCTGCAGTGATGAGCAGCCTCAACTGCTCTTTGAAATAGAAGAACTTTAACTCAGCTCCAGCATATTAAAGGTCAACTTGATGTTGGTGTTTCAGTGACCATAGAACTACCTTTTAGAGCTTTGTATAAAGGAGGTTCTGCCTGTTGCACCGGAGCTACGTAACTTTTTCTATGCATGTACATGAGAAGTTGATGTGTAATAAGGCATTTTTAAATACTAGTAGCGAAAAAGTTACAATAAGGCTCCTGTTATTTACGATGATGTTACTTCAAATTAAATAACATGTTTGTTTCCTTCAGCAGTGAAACAATATTGCTATGAGTTTAAATTCAGTTTTGAAGTGACGCTGACAGTAACTATATTTCAACTAGGCTCTACTGTATATATGCAGAATGAACACAAAACTTGTAATTTTTGTGGTTAATTTTTCTTTTAGGAATGTACCTCGTGTTCCTCAGTTCCGTTGCTAGTTGGAAATTTTTACAAAAGTGTGCTCGATACACATTACGAGCGAACTACGGATAGAAAATTTCAAAAATGAGATATTTCCATTAGCTTCATCGTCATCTTCCCAACATAGAAAGAAAATAAATGTTTTTTATCGCTAGGAACAGTTATCCTGTATTATTTGGGGAAACATTCAATACAAATCCAGTGACTGACTCGCATGAACAAATAAAGTTGAATTGCTACGGCTACCTGCATGTTTCAGCAACGCATTTACTGAAATGAGGCCACCATCAAAGTGACGCCCCAAAAAATGTCCGTGGCACCCCAGTATCGGATGATTTTACAGATTAATATGACAATAATACGCTGACGATAAGAATGCATGTGAATCTCGAAGAAATGAAACGGTGAAGTGAAAAAGACAGACAACAGGTCGTTAGCTCGATACGTTGGTCTCCCAAGCGAGAGAGACAGATGAGAAGAGGAAGGCTAACTTAACCACACAATTAAACCCACAATAGCTTCCTGCAACGAATGTCACTTATTTTATGGGAAGTAGCTAAAAATATCACTGCAAAGCGGTGATAATTTCACATGGTACACTGACGATGACCACTACTAACATAATACCAGCTCGAATGAAGTTCAGGATTTGCTAAATATACTCCAAGAAGCACCAGTTCCCAAGATACGATAAAGATAAGCTTTTTCTTCAGTGCAATCCCTTGAGGGATCAAATGCAGCGTGAAATTCAACGTGAAATGAAATACAGCAAGCAATGGAAAAATCCTCAATTTTTTCAACGCAGAAGAAGCGCAAGCCATCACAATCAGGCATCCCTTTGTTGCTGCTACCTGGAGCAATTTAGACCAATTGAGACCCGTGACAAAAGTTATGAATGCGACAACGCGGACAGAGGCTGTAGTAATTTGCCAGACACACGCAAGAGGGAAATAACATCGCATGCCAAGATAGCAGTTCTGTGAGGTTGTCAAGGTTCGTTTTCTTTAACACCACAGCCTAGATGAATAGGGGAAACCGATTTATTGCAGCACGCTACATTTGACGCCACTGGGATTATAACATTCGTCTTAGGCGAAGAAAACTGATGTGTTCAGACACGCCAAAGTTCAGTTAAAGCGGTTCGTGTGCCCTGCAGGGTTAGGTTGTAAATACCAAGTCGTGGAAGCGAAAAATTCGTCTTATCATTACAAATACTAAACGGTGTTTTTACTCTCGAGAAGTAAAGTCAAGCTATTAAGTTTTGTGTGCCTTAAGGTGAACTATAGAGTGATATTCAGATTTTCTTTAATTTCGTGGTAACCCAGCAATGCTCAGATCATTCCAACTATATAAGCTTCCCTTTTCCATCAGAATATCGTAAAAATAATTCCTCATTAAGAAACCATTGGGTATCAGTACATGAATTTCAGACTTGGTTCGCGTTGACAGAAGTTCGTACTGTAAACGAGGAGAATGTCAAGCAGTGCATCACAGCTACTTGTCTTCAAGAAAAATAAAACCCTATTCTAGAAAAATATTTAAAAAGCATCAAGATATTTTGCACCCATGTGCGACATGACGGGGCAAATAAACATGCACCATTCTTACACCATTCAGTACGGAACACAAGACCAATGCGAGATTAGAATGTACTGAGGTATGGTGGAGATGATACAGCGTAGTAAGTAGCAATTCGATAAAATAAAACCTCTTCGAAGCTCGAAACGTTGATTTAGGAAGTCGAGTTTCTCCCACATATCAAAAAGTGTGTCAGCTTGAAGGAAGTACGGAGATAAAAATCTGCTCTATCAATAACGTGCGAGCGAAAACCACACATTTTCAATCGAATATTGTGTAAAAAGAAATACAAAATCGTTCCGAGACCTCAGAAATTGCCGGCTATATTAGTTGAAGTTTGGAAACCTCGTTCAATAAGAGATAAATTATTGGAAATACTGCAGTGAACCACGCTTCGGCGTCTTTTATTTTCCCAAGGGTTTAATTGCAACGGGTGGCTGGCAAGAACTTCAGAGCGGTAATAAAATGAAAAATAACGTGAACTTATAACCGAAGAATGGAGAGAGTCTGTTTAAAAATGGCGGTAATAAGAGCATGAACATTGATGAAGATTGGCAGACGCTCCAACACTTCACTTATTTAAGGTCATGTTAGTCTCATAATACAAAGATTTTTTCGGCAGTTTGAATTGAAGTAAATAGACTATAACATCTTGTTTATTTTAGAACACCCACTATAAAAATCGTGAGAAAATCCGCACCTACAAGCCACTTGTGATCTAGGTTAGTTTTTTGATATATGCGCACGTTTCTTTGAATAATCAATGAAACGCAAGCAATTAGTTCAGTTTCTTTCAATCAAACAGGATATTCTTAATAGAAAACGAAACAGGTAAAGTCTTCCGTAAGCTTTTCTTCCGGAAAATTTCTATCTTGTGAGATTTTTGAATTTTTTTTTCTACCGACATCAATATTTCAACAAGGAGCAATTTTCATCCATGACTCATAATTGTCCAGATTTGTTTTGCAGTCCATACAGAGTCCGCAACGGCCAGCTGCCACCAAAGTCTATAATGATAACACGAAGTGAAGAAAAAATTAAGAACACGAAACTTCTGGTCAAAACACTCGTCAATGAAATTGCATGTAGAAGCGTTACAACGACTATATTAAGAAATAAAAAATATATTGAAATGAATTCCCGTTAACTTCCCCCATGTCTTTATAAAGTGCACTGTAGAATCGAATGAAAACCAGTCAACTGGTGCGTCGAGCATCAAATTTGCATGTTCTCTCACAACGGAAAATAACCTGAAGACTGTCACAAAATATAGCATTGATTGATAAAGGCATTGGGAAAAACCGCCTGCCATGTGCATCGCAAATGAATTTGTCCCTCTGAACACTTGGGTCTGAATACTTTTGGGAACAGCCAGAACATTACGCAGTTACAATGAAGCTTTGGTACAACTCGGGCATGGCACACGTCTCTTGTACGAGCGTATAAGAACGTGACATTACTCAGAAACTACCTAGAAACATCCGCAAGACCTCGAAAAATGTTAATAATAAAAATTAGACACTCATTATCCCTGAAAAGGACCAGAGGAATGTTCAGAGAAAATGGCCAGCTTGAAAATAATAGCGACAAAGAGACGTGACTTGCAGGACTGCTCGTATTGTAAAATGAAACACGTAAAAACCCTTCCTTCTGTAAAATTTTCACGCTTGTGTTCATCATTTTACGCATGTTCGAAATACAGAAATTTATGATAATTGAAATTTCATATAATTACTTTTATCGATGTAAGTTGATGCACGATTAGAACAAATTATTTTTGTAGATGTTAAGTACTTTTCACACGTGATATGGTACGCATAACCTTACATCCAGCGATAATGCAAGATGTAACACTTCGTGTGAACCTTCAGCTATTTTATTTCAATATGAGGAATTATTTTAATAAATGCTCTGTATTATATAAAATAAATAAATATTTCACTTTTTCACTCATATTATACTAATCCTGACTTCCTAACCTCCCATGGGATAATCTAAGAGGTTAGAACACTTAACACTTCTGAGAACAGAAATGTGCAAACAATCAGCCAATGAAGTTCAGCACAACCAGGCGTAGCATGGATACGAACATGACACATGGCACAGCAGCTCATGTATCTGAGGTATGAAGGATTACTGCACGTTGTGTGCTCGTAGAACAGCATCCAGTCAAATGAAGGGCAGTAGCAGAGGTAAATAAGGACTCTGCAGCTTGAACTCTTAGTTAGCATTAACACAAACCAATTTATGTTTACATTATCTAGGAAATATTTGAATGAGAGGAGATTAAAACGTAAAGCGTTCGCTTCATGTAAACGTAGCGTGACTGCATTGATCAAACAAACATTCTTAAGTTAGGCAAGAAACTGAAATACAAAACAGTACTTTGAAATAGACACTACATAAAATTATACAATATCTACTCTGAAAAGGTATGTTTTGAATTCTGGTGCGCCAGAAACGTGTTTGCAGCACCTATACATTCTAAGTTTTGTTACGGCGTATAATTTGCAAACTTTGAAGCATTTCACACATGAAACCTGAATTCTTAAGTGTTCACGACCAAGTGAGGCAGACGCCACCAAGCGGAGGCGGTCAGAGCGAACATCAGTGCACGTGCTGGACACGCAGCTGCTACGTGCCACCACGTGCTGGACACGCAGCTGCTACGTGCCACCACATGCTGGACACGCAGCTGCTACGTGCCACCACGTGCTGGACACGCAGCTGCTACGTGCCACCACGTGCTGGACACGCAGTCGCTACGTGCCACCACGTGCTGGACACGCAGTCGCTACGTGCCACCACGTGCTGGACACGCAGTTGCTACGTGCCACCACGTGCTGGACACGCAGCTGCTACGTGCCACCACGTGCTGGACACGCAGCTGCTACGTGCCACCACGTGCTCTGTGGGGACTGCAGTAAGAAGGACGCATGGTCTTAAACTGTCGTGAGAAGCACGTGCATTGCGAGTGACTGCAGTGAGAGGCACGTGCATTGCGAGTGACTGCAGTGAGAAGCACGTGCATTGCGAGTGACTGCAGTGAGAGGCAAGTGCATTGCGAGTGACTGCAGTGAGAGGCACGTGCATTGCGAGTAAACAGTGGAAAGGACGTGCAGTCCCTCAATACGCCGGCCTCTTTTACGTGAGGCAAAGATGGGGACAAGAAAAAATGAGAGACGTCTGATAAAATAGATCCATAGCAGATTCCTACAGAAAACAACGCGGATGCTGCTCCAAGTAGCTCGAAATATTCTTTTTAGGAACTAAATTCTCAAAATATACGACGAAAACACACGAACAGCGGACACATTATTTAATGAGGGTCTACTGCAGAAATCTGGGCACGCTGAGGACAATTGAAGGGTGGACAGCACTAGTGGACTATTTGCATTTTTTCCCACGGCAAAAAATGCAAGTAGTCCACTAGTGCTGTCCACCCTTCATATAGTAAACTACTGGATCGTAATCGCCTCTGTCAGCGCTGTGTTAGCGACAGCACGGGAGTGGACTACTTGCATTTTTCCCCTGGAAAATATATTATATTTACCACGGGAAAAAATGCAAGTAGTCCACTAGTGCTGTCCACCCTTCAATTTTACTCAGTGCATAACCTGGTGGTAACAACTTCTTATCTACGCCTACAACAAACAGCAAGTAGCATGATGTTAGCACTTTATACTGCACACCCTTTGAACCGCAGAAAAAAAATCAAGAAGTCCTAAATTCATCCAAAAAAATCGATGACATTACACGACGTGCAATACAGCTAAGGTGCGCAGTAAGCGCACGTGCGCTCAGCAGAGATCCCTTCACTGGCGTACAGAAATGCAAGCGCCCACTTGGGTCGCAAAGAAAACAAATGGTGTGTGATCTCTCACATTTGGTCGTTGTGGTCGTGGTGTCACCGTGCACACACTCGTATATCGTTCCTGTGGACACTGCCGTCAATATTGCAAGGCGTACAAGGAGTTTGATATGAATTTTGCAATTGTTAGATCTCTGACTTCACACACAAATTACTAATGAATGAAACTTTTATGACTGCAGAAACACTGGTATGCTGGCACATGAACTTTTATATGCGCCTCTAACTGCACACAATGATTTGCTACAGAATCATGAATACGAAAACTTTGAACGAAAACTCATGAGAGACAGACGTCGATAAGAATTTATCTATCTATTGATTTCTGTTTCATCCGTGATGCAGACTCATCCACAAGATACACTTATGCTGCTAGTAAAATTACATACCTCACACAGCAGTAAAATTTCTACTATCGCAAATTATACTACGATATGTGGAGTATCTTTACGTTCATTCATCGAAATATTGGTTGCCTTAGCTATCTGCAATAGATATACCCATAAAATTAAGATAATTTGTGTCCAGCAAAATTTTCAGCCACGATTTATGAATAGATGAACTTCTAAAAATAAAAACTTTTCCTTCACTCCCCGAAACGCAAGATATTGAAAAGCTTTTGTTGAACAGAATTACGGCTATCAGAATGCAATAAAAATGCACAAAAGTCAAATTGCAGAGGAAGAAGAGCAAGTACTCATGAACCTTACGTTGAAACTTTGTTCAACATAAAGCCCCAGCGCATAAGCAACGGTAAAGTAGCCAGAAAGTCGAACAAAACCAGTTCGCAGCGCGTGGAGGAATGCTTGAAACTCGTACAGGAAATTCGAACTGCATTCCGTAGCGGTAAAGACAAGGCCTTTGGATTGGGTTATATTGAGGCAGAATCTTGTAAAAGACCACGACGACGAGGTAATCATACTTTAGGTTATTATAAGCAAAAACGTAACAGAGCAACGCAAATAATCTTGCACTAAGCCTGATATTTTACGTCAAAGTAATCAACTGAGGATATCCTTTCTGCAAAGAAATGAGCGAATTTAATACACTGCTATTAAAATTTTCTCACTATCTGCCAAAAAGAAACAGCTTAATACAATGTACCACCCAGTATGTCAAGTGAGAGCAAACGAACAGCAAGGGTTAAATAAATCATGAAGAAAGCGATAGAAGGCAAACCTGGAGATGTTAGGAGCAAACTTTGATACATCACGATTGGCCATAACGTCATTAGAAGTACGACGATGTAAACCCGCATGATAGTGAGAAGTGATGTGACAGCTACCTGAGAGGACGTCACTTTGAGTGAAAGTTCGTAGCGTCTATTGCGATTATTGGAATTATATGAGGCCCCTAAACTCGAGTTGATAAACGAGAAATAAGCACACAGCGTTGTGGTTCATGGTTCGTCAAAGCATCACTCGGAGAAAACGAGCACAAAACGTTTAATATTTCGTGTTATATGACAAGCACGAGCGACGACGTGATTTATTGATAGTTGTAATGCAATCAATCAACTTGAGGTGGATAAAATTCTGATATCAGTCACATTGAGGTACATGAAATTCTGAAATCAGAGTTTTCGCATTTTTCTCAGAACATCCCACTTTCGAAATGAACGATTAAAAATTCTACAAGATATGAAATTTATAAACTCGCTGCCACTCGTTCAAGAATCAAAATGTACACCACAAATTATTAGACAGCGAGTGAAGACGCAGGAAACTTGAGTCTTCGTAGCGCCGAGATGGAAATTGGAGAAATTTTTAAGAAGCTTTCAAGGTTGGTGAGCTACGAGCGACCACCGTTTTTTAACGAAGCCTCAGTCACTGATTTTCCCTCAGACTCTTTTTCTTAATTTCTCCTCGGACGCTAAAACTTTTGAGACTTGTGCTCCGTGCAACTCGTGAGTCATACGGGCTGGCTAAGTCATGTTCCCACAAACATGAAGTCAATGTTTAATACGCTGCCATAAAATATGAAGTCAATGTTTAATATGCTGCCACGAAACGAAGTCAATGCTTGGTAACTGTCATTAAACATATCAATCTTTAGTACACGACCATAAAACATGAAATGAATGTTAAGTACACAAAACCACGTAACATGAAGTCAATATCTAGTACACGGCCATAAACGCTAGAAAGCGCATTCGCTTCATAAACAGGAGAGAGAACGAGGTAATGAAATGTTTGGTATCCTGTTTAAACTTTTCGATCCGGCTTTTGCTCTTTGTTGGGACATGTGTCCCAACAGGATCGAAAGGGTTAACTGATTATCCCGACAACGTTTCGGCAGAAATATAATTAGTAAGTTACGTAACCTGATGGTCCAGCAAACAAATGATTTGATTAGTTAGCCCACTATTACCCCCAGTAAAGTGATAATGTAATTATAAGAAGATAACAAAGTGGTCCGGCAAACACATATGAAAAAGTTAAACAAAAGCATCGTGTAACAAGCTAATGAACTAGTTTACGAGAGACAAAGATTCCAACCGAACAAGTACTGGACGGTGTCACCCAGAGCACAGTGCGGCGACAATTATACGCTCGCCACAAATGAAACTGTGTAATCGGCTAAGCAATGCTCTTCAGGGAAATATTTTACGTTTGTTAGAGAAGAAAATGCAGGAGCGAAAAATACAATTCAAAACGAGAAAAAGTATATAATCACCGGTCAAAAAGCGGCGTCATGAAAGACCACAGGATTTTCGATTTTCAAATGAATTTTGTTGAAAAATCATCCCCGAGAGAATGGCATGACGGTTTGACACGGAGAAACAATGATTCGTCTGAACCTTATGATTCAGCAAGAAATATGAATTGAAGGAGTGTTGCACACAATATTTTACAGCGATAGCAGTCCGACACAAGTTACATAACACAAATTGTTTGAATCAAATTGATATAGGTTAAATTGATAAGACTTATTGTAATTAATTCCTTCCACAAATGATCTGTGAACTCCATGGATCAATATGTTCAAACTAAAATCCAAACACAGAATAAAAATTTCCGTTTTTCATCCTCAAACAAAATAAATACAAATGAAAACAGATCATTCAGTAAATGTTATTTATTTCTATGGCATCAAGAATGATGATAAATTGACGTTTCAAAAATTCACATCTAAAGTTGAGTACCACTAAAAAAGAAATATGTGATCAGCGAATTGTTTTAGAAATCGAGCAAGCATATCGAAAGAGAGCGCAAGTTTCACACGGTGTTGAACTTCCAGAGACGTTCTATGTGACGGCCGCTTCTTCTGACAGCGTGATCATTTCCCCACGCAACGAACGGATCTACAACACCGGCAAGAACTCTTCCACTAATTCGCTTCCCATTGAATGGTCCGAGAATGAGATCTGACGCTACAGTTGCTGACGAATTCTACAAGAAAGAGGACCAGGGTCTCAATTTCCGACGAACCATTCGTAAAAGCGTGAGATCGTTCAAGTCCACGAGCAGAACGTCTTCGGTCTGTCTTCCGAGGTGATGGTTGTCTACAGAACGCTCAGAATGTGTTTATGAAGTGAAATAAATTCATAAATTCTACTAATAATACTGGCAAATTAGAACTGACAGGTTTAAGTATGATTTAATTGTGTGAACTTGTGAATGCGAACAGACTTACAGCCTCCCAAAACACGATTAAAGAAATAAGTTCAATACGAAAATCCTCAACCACCCACCCATGAACTGAATGGTCTTGATTGCATGAAGTGCTGCTTAAGACCATTTTCACAGCGTAAAAAAACAATCACTGCTGCGCCCTACCGTTCAAGAACGCCTCTTGCACGGACATAATTTTTCAATCTTAATTCATAACATTTAGACGATAATCA
The DNA here is from genome assembly GCA_006783055.1 of Trinorchestia longiramus. Classification (NCBI taxonomy): domain Eukaryota; kingdom Metazoa; phylum Arthropoda; class Malacostraca; order Amphipoda; family Talitridae; genus Trinorchestia; species Trinorchestia longiramus. Next base: position 35,048 of record VCRD01000807.1, on the reverse strand, counting down.
AAGGGTTCAGCAGTGAAATAACTTGCGACCTCCACTACGCAGGGGGGAATAAATTGCAGAACAGTTATTGTAGGTGATTGCCATTTAAAATAACGTCCGATATTGGCTGCAGCTGCGATTTGCTTGTCTGACGTCACACCGGATTATGGACCGTCCAAAGTCGTCCACGACAAGCAGTTCACATAACTGAGAACTCTGATCGACAAAATTTTACCATCACGGTCATAACATGGACCATATACTGGAAGCCATACTCGTTGGACTAGAGTACAAATCCTTTGGTTTCAGTCAGTCGACGCTAAACTTTACTGGAAACCGGACTTTATGGCCTATGTACTCTTCCCTAAAGGTCATCCCGTACTGAAATCCGCGGTAATAAAACTGACTAGGACGTGAATAGTAAAGGAATTGTAATTTCCCCCATTTAACACGAACACAAAACGAGAATTTTATTCCACTAACACTCATTCTCCAGTATTTAAAATGCTGAAAAAAAGAACCTTGCGACACCAACAAAACAAGGTGTTCGAATTAAAAAAAATAGTTAGGCACAAAATGGATAAAAAAACTGAAAACTAATAAAAACAAAAAAAATTCGAGTTGTCTTCCTTACCTTCAGGTCCTTTGAGCATTTCGAGTTCAACTGAATAGTCCCAGGCGTCAAGGGAACTTTGACCCGAGTCCGTATGAGCTAACTTCCAGTCCCGTTGAAGTTGGCTGCGTAGGTTGCTGAGAGACGGCCCTGTCCCACCGAAACAGGAGCTTCTGCGGGACCTCGGGGTGTTGGGCCCAGCACTCNACCGCGCTCGGCGAGCAGCTTTACTGGCGGAGGCAATGAGTGTGTTGCGTGGGAGCTCTTCAGTGCGTAGAGGAGACAAGGGTGGCAAACTAGGAGTGTCTGTTGTGCATCCAAGGGTGTAATATTGACGGTTGGGACACTTGAAGAATGGTTTTGGTGACCCTGAGCTTTGCACTTCTTCATTTTGATTGTTTTGATTTTCCATTGTTCACTTAATTTATGGACAAAACGATGTGAACGAAAACAACAAAACTTTTATTAAACGCAAATACCAAAACGGAAACTTATCTGCAAGATGGAAAAAATAAACATGTTACATTAAAATCCTATTGAACGTACACAATAATTAAAATATATACCTGAATTCAGAATATGATTTAATGAGTACCCGGCCACAGAACGCGGACACATTTCAACTTTAAATACATAAATGAACATACCATGCACTTACACAATCTAAAATATAAAACTTAATTGGTCTTAAAAAATGCTAGCGTTGATGCCCGAGAGTGATTTTATACGTACAAAGCAATTTCTAAATTCACGTCCAAACATAAACTAAAAGATCTCTACGCTGATTTGCGCACAGCTATGAAATGGGCAACAGAAATGTCACACGCATGGACGACTGTTCTAATAGTATCGCCATTGAAAGTAAATGACCAGACACCCAGTTCAGTTAAATGTAATTACAGAACAAACCTCAAATGGATAATTTGATCGATGGAGCACAGATATAATTACGTTCAAGTATAATCGTACACAAAACAACAACTAAACCCTAAAACAATTTTTTAGGTTTTATAGCGACGAATTAGATAAACATGATTTTTTTTTTCGGGAATAAGAAAAAGTGAAGTAGTTGTCAAATAGTGTGCCAGAAGTCACCACTGGTGCAGGCAGCTTTTGGGAACAACCCAATAACGAATAGTTCACGAACCTTTGGTCCGGACGTCACGACAAATAAATCAAAATCATAAATTTTGTGTGCCACGTACGAAAGGTTATAACGGTGTGACCTCCATCAAGGAGAATGGAGGGAATGTCGCCCCAAGTCAATACAAAAGAACCACCACCTTCCTGTCACTAGGGACACCTAACCCACGCAGGGCATGGGGCTCGGACTAGGGCAGGTCTCGGGTCGTAAGATAATTAAGAGAATTTCCTCGCATTGAACGATCAAACATGAACTACTCCCTCTGGTGGGAAACAGTACAATGTTTTGAAAACGTTCCGGTATTAATTTACGAGAAATTGTGTTAATATTTCTTCGTCATACTCTCCTGAAAGAATGTATAACAGTTAATGCATAATATAAGGATTAAATTTTTAGAACTTTTTCTCATCGCACCAACTGTTTCCGTCTAGAAGGGGTATTGCCTATCCATGCACCTTGAGCTTAACAGTTGCACCTTAAGCCTTGTCTTACCTAGCCATGCCGTCTCCTCTCATTGTAGCTGATCCTAACATCTGCAGCCCATGAACCTGACCTAAGCCTAAATTCTAAGCTGTCCTTCATTCTAAACTATCCTAAATTCTAAGCTATGCTTCATTCTAAACTATTCTAAATTCTAAGCTATCCTTCATTCTAAACTATCCTAAATTCTAAGCTATCCTTCATTCTAAACTATCCTAAATTCTAAGCTATCCTTCATTCTAAACTATCATAAATTCTAAGCTGTCCTTCATTCTAAACTATCCTAAATTCTAAGCTGTCCTTCATTCTAAACTATCCTAAATTCTAAGCTATGCTTCATTCTAAACTATCCTAAATTCTAAGCTATGCTTCATTCTAAACTATCCTAAATTCTAAGCTATCCTTCATTCTAAACTATCCTAAATTCTAAGCTGTCCTTCATTCTAAACTATCCTAAATTCTAAGCTATCCTTCATTCTAAACTATCCTAAATTCTAAGCTATCCTTAATTCTAAACTATTCTAAGATCCAAACTATCATCTACCCTCAGGCATGTTAATTGTATAACACATTGAAATTCATTGTACATTATGACAATGTAAATGAATACATAGTGGGCAAAAAATTCGAAAAGTATAAAAAAGTAATAAATTCACCCGATAGTATGTACGTGATCTCATTTATGTGCTGTAAGTGAATATAAAAATATTGAGACACTATTAAAAAAGAATCTAATGTATACACATACTGTAAAAATTTGTAAATGCAGCGAGCTGGAAGGTCTGCCACACCAGCCGTAAACCTACTGAAGAAATACAAAGCCACGGAATTATGCACCTGCGCCTCATAGCCTTCTACTGTCCCAGTCATGTTCAACTCAATTTTTTCTTGCGGTATGCCTAGGACACAAGTCTGCCTCTTCTCGCTCTTTCCCAATAGACACTAAATCTCTCCCCCTCCCCTCGTACTGTCGTACTGGGGCAGGTAACCAGTATAGGATATTGCACTCGGACCATGGCATGCATCGAGTCTGATAAGGGAGTTTACAAACATTGCATTATAATTTAGGAAGAAAGTCATTCAAACAAAGCAAGATATTTTGTTCAGAAGAAAAACAAAAAATATGCAAAAACAAAATAAAACTACGATTAGAGAAATCCAGCAAACCCCGCAAAAGAAAATGGGAAAGAACAGAATTGAAGGTCAACCAACTCTAAAACACGTCGCAAAAGACTGTCTCCTGCAGGAAGAGATACTGACTTTGCAATAGGTAGTAACGCACATCACTGCCTAACACTAACTTTTCAAACTGCACAAGAGCCGACGCTACCTGTAAGCTGCTCCACTCCTAGATTGGAACTCAGAATTTTTTTCTACAACCCGAGAAGTGCAATATCCTAACAATGCCTCGGACAAGAATCTCCTTCAGTAACCTGCCTCCTTGAGCGAGGTGGAGCGAGAAGTTTATCAAGAGTACAATCAAAAAGGCATCAAATTCCCATAATTGGCAAACAATGCACGATAATGAGCAGGGCTCGTTATCCTTATTAAAAAACCTTACCATTAACAAGTCAACGACTGCATCTTCGTTCCCTGTACAGCCAAATTGCGCGCTATGGTAGGAATCCAATACTTGTGATTAAATTAAAAATGTGATAAGAATACAATACTGCCATAAATAGTTACCTTGTTTGAATTGGTTCTTAGACTCAATACTTTCACTTAGCCATTTAGCAATTCTTGTAGGCAATTTAAAGTTTTTCATCCTACTCTTCTTCATTACTGTGACTGTACAAACGCTGTGAAGTCGCAACATTTTTTTCCCAGCCAAGCCCAAACCTGATCAGCAAGTCTAGACTGCACCACCAACCCCCGACCACCACTTTGCTCTTGAGGTACTGCTGCTGCTACAGTGAACAGAGCACAATTTTTCTTTCCGTCAAAACACATCGTAATCATTGATAAAGCATGGGAGACACGGTTCTTGAATAAACCCTTAACTCTATGAAAGAAAGAAAACTTTGCTAAGAAGTTGACATTTTCATCCGCAACTCGAAAAGTTTTTTAAAAATTAAAATTAGAGTATTTCACTCAAATGCACAATCGGAAGGCTTGGAACCTCAGCACTACATACACTACTTCTCTGTGAACCACAAACGATAGAGGCTAAATGCAGGTTTCGGCAGCACACATCATCAGCAATACGATAATATAAAGTAAAATAAAAAAAATTAACTCTTAAAGAACAAAACCTCGTCATTGCTGTATTTAGTGCACTTGACTTCTTTTGTAGGGTAAACATGAATGGCTATCCTAAGTTTTCAACTGCTAAAAAGAAGTCCTGTAAAAATATTTATGCAAATTGAGAGCCAGCACAAATTTTCCAAACTGGACAGAGCTTCGCACACATGCGTCTATTTTTCCATTTACTATGGCAACCTCAAAAAGATTACGCAAGGAAAAACAATGCTCAGCCTATCTGGCTTCAAATTATAATTGAAGGGCAGAAACAGATTTTTTCCTATGTCTAAAATTAAAAGACCTACAAGAAATTGCACACAAACAGGCAGCAGGACCAGGAAGCTGAGGTCAGCTAAGGTCAACTCAGTGTTTTATAAAAGGTAGGGTGGGTAAGGGCGAGGGAAGGGCATGTATGGTAGTGGTAACCAAGGAAACGTAGCGCTGGTAGCAATGAATTTAGAGAATATCATTAATAAAAAGTGAGCAAGTCTATGCGTAGTTGTTTGATAGAAAATGTACAATTTCACAACTGCACGGGCGAGCTTAATCAAGATTCATATATTTTCATACACACATTTTAGGCAGCGCTGCTGACTATAATGAGATTGAGTGAATGAACTCAACTTTTATGCAGATTCACCCCTAATAACAAAAAACCATGGAGACGCTACACTCAGTAGATGATTTTTTTCCCTTCAAGTTCCCCTTATCTCATACCGTGCAGAACTCAGTTCAGTTTTGGAAACAACGATAAGAGTGCATTCTTTACATCAGCAGTTGGCACGGTTCATAATATTTAGAAATAAAATATTTAAACAGTTAACGCGTGGGATAAAATTTTAAGGGAAAGCAGTAAGCATAATGCAGTTTCAAGTAGAGGCATCTCGTTCCAACTGATGATTATGTCTTAGTCCATAACTAATTGTCAATAACTAACGAAAGTACATACAGTTTTTCTCAGAATACCCAGAAAGAGACCTCAAAAACAATTTCAAATGATAGTACGAGTCTGTACTTCTAGTTGAAACAAAAAAATACTTGTCAATAAATATGATTGCATACCAACACTCAAATCAGTTAAAATAGTTGACATTTAATTGCCGAGTGTGAAGACAGTGCCTAAGTAGTATTTTTTATATCCATCTGGTTGGAAAACATGCTGTTTTACAAAATATTTCAATAATCCATACCTAAATCTACTGGTGAAAGTTATGCGTACTAACCTCGCACTCACTATAAATAATGACGCTATAAATAATAACGCTATTCGTAGAGACGAGCGACTTATTGTATGTATTTTCACAAAACAGCTCAAGAAACCCATTTTAAAGACTTGCAAAACACCACAGACTCGTCACGCACTGACCGCAACCGTTGGATATTTCACTAAATTTTTGCGCCATCGTAGGCCACTCTAAACAACACTTAGCCAACCATGAATCCTTAACTCAAATTTTAAATTGAGACATGAGTGAAGAGTGAGCTAACCGCAGGTAGACGGGGTCAGGGGTGGCTGAGCACAGAACTACTGGGTGGTCACATTCTGGTCCCAGTGATCTGAATTCACGGGAGTCATTCTAACGAATACTTCCCCAGATTTAATGGACAAGCTATGGCGATATTGTTTACGTATTACACTAGTGCTTTATTATAAAATAATCTGCTGCGATAGATAATTAATTAGAAGAGACGTTAAACTGTTTTTTTTTAATTCAACATTCAGAAGTTTAATGAAAGTATGAAATTACACGTGGAAATTAGTTAAAGCGAACGCATAAGAGTATAACCTCAGACTAGGCACACGAGAGATTGAGTACGTCACAAAAAGGAAGACGAATCCAAAAAGGTAATACGACCAGTAGTAGACCAGGCAACCGAGGATAATGCGCGTCCAATACCCTAACAAAACAAGCGCCCCACTGAATATACAAGCTTGATAAACGGTGGATGCCCATAGCTTCTACATGACAGGGGCACAAAATGGGACAGCACCATAGAACTCTAAATACGAGAACAATGTTCAAGAAAAAACGTGAAGACGATTGAAAATTTTGTAGATATAAAGTTGTTTCGAAGAATTCGACCAAGATGATCTTCCCGTGAGATTTGTTCTTCACAGTGCAAGTGTAATAGATGAAATGCCCCAAACTCCTAGTTGTCACCAAAGCAAAATTTTATAAAGCTCTTAACACTATTCCAGGGAATAACCTGAAAATTCTTTTTTTTGAGTGACGGCTTATTAGGTCACAGCCTTCACAACACCCACTAAGCTGTTCCGAGGCAACATCCATGAAATGAGGCTACATGCTTCACAAAAGTTAACCGGCTTATGAGACAAACAAGTGTTGAACAATAACTCTCCCTGCTCTAAAAACTACCTACGGGGACCGTTTCAAATCGATGGTGTTCGCTTACGTTCAGCAGGATGGATTCTACGAGTATTGAGCATGGGCGCACAAATAAATTTGAATAACAATGAAAAATTAGTACGGATTCTTTTAAAATCTGTCATGAAAATCTTTCAATACTCGTCACATCTAGCCAGATATGAATGAAATGGCCATCAAATGTATTAAATGAATTATACATTAAATGAATTCAAAAAAGCTCTGCATAACACATCCTTGTTTATTTGATACATACATGTGCCTACATAACACCACTAAGATTATTAGGCACATTCGACACTGACACTAAATTTTTACATCGAATCAATGAATATAACTCTTCGGTCGGCAAGTACAAAACCTAAGTAAATGACGTGCATCAGATGAAAATAATGGAAGAAAGTCAAGTAACGAAATAAAATCCAGTCTACACACTAACTCGTAGAAAACCCACGACTAAGTACAAAGGATCTCCGGTAACAAGCATGGTCGGTGCAGGTAGCATTTTTGCGTCTACATAATCTCTAATCCGGGCACCATGCCTAACTTTACGTGATAGAGGGACCAGATGCGCTCGCTCACTTCACAAACAAGATACAAGAATACATGCCGTGACTCGTCGTCGGGTAAAATCTGGCCCGAATATAATTGGATGAAACAACAATGAAGTCTGAACGTAATGAAGAGGCATGGTTCACATTCCTCTGTAGAATGCGATTATGCCCATGTTGTGAATAATTTATTCCATTTTGAAACAAAATAACGAATCTGTGTTACACCTAAATTCGTGCAAATCATGCAAACGAATCTCTTAAAGATTTTGATTATCTGGGTATTCAGAAAGTTGCCAAGGAGTAATTCTTATTTTCTAACGGATAATTGAACAATTTCAGTCAGAATGCACTCGTTCGACATCAGATTTTGTTTTTTCGTATTCTCCTTTCAGCGAATTTAGTCGATTGATAGAACAAGAGTAAGCTCAATGTACGAACTTTAGACCCTACGTAATCGAACATTAATTAAAATGCAGGTTTTTAAGGATGTCCGAAAAGCTACAGGGCTTATTTGGAGAAAAAGTTACTAAATTAGCACGTGTGTATTGTTTAACTTGAAACTCGATCACTGCTCTAAACTAACGCAAAGACCTGAGGAATTACATGGTTTTTTACACCCTTCAATTACGAGGCAAGAACACTCTGATCATGGCAAAAAATGAACTGCAATGCTGTTAATTCTTCAATCAAAGTTTTGAAATGGCGTATTCAGTTAAATTTGACCTACTGTCTAACTTTAACACCATACTTCATTGCAACTTAAGTATCAACTTCCAACCTCTCATTAAAAATAACCATAAACTTTATAGTACCAAAAACAAAAAATTTTATAAAATTTCCTTCGGTAGTGAGCAGGTAAGCCTAGACTTGTTGGTAGAATTCTTTCTATATTTTGAAAATGATAGAGTCGTGGGATAAGTTACATTTCTTAAAGCTATTTCAGTTTTAGACAGAAGTTCTCCGCACGAGTTTCATCACTAATTACCACGATGTTCTCTAATAAATCTAAATCAAATTATTCTATGATCACTACATGCAAATAATGTATTACAATCAGGCATCGATATGGTTTACCACGTGTACTTCAGAATACCACAGGAACATCCTTAAATACTTTTTAACATGGAAAAAACACTTCTTTTAAAAACGAGTCATAGTTTGTTGTTCAGTGTTCTTCGGAGCACCCACTCAGTTCTGAACACTAAAGAAATACTGTACTGTGGTTCTGGAAGTCCAGGACCACTGGAAACGTTCAAGCTAGCCGACACACGAGCTGCTACGCACAACCTTACCACAAGACCTCTACCTGCAGACTGACCGGCCAGCCGGGTCGCCGGCGCCGGTTAACAAGCTTGCTAAAGTTCGGATTTCAGAGTCCCGAATTTTGCCAGCGGGGATCACTCGAAGTCGTCTCCCCGAATGACTTTCAGTGATCCGGAAACACGATCAGAAATGTGAGTGATTTCAGCACATTTTTTGGACTTTCATAAAGAAATGTACAGAAGATTAAAAATACAATAAAATGCTGCTGATTTTTTGTATAAGCTTCACACGGAACACGGAAAATAATAAGTAAATATCAATCATAAGATAACTGAAGTTCCCATTTTGAATTTAAAGAAAATGTATCTACAGAAAGATTAAATCATACAATACAGAAATGGTAACTTTTTTGCAGTTACTGATATTGTAATTCGTAATACCAATATTATACAAACTCATAACTCGGGGTTTCAAAAAAAGGACGGCACACTCGATAGCTACTGGAACCACCACGACTAGGACGACCACGCTAGTAACTCACACCATTTGCTTCTCTAGCTGGAAAATGCCTCACACGCCACAACTGCATGGCGAATACCCAAAACAGGCAAAGATTGCGATTCAGACAACCCTACTGAAATGCGTATCGGAGTTGGGGCCCGGAAAGTGATCAATCATTACACCCTGTTTCTTGACTTAATCTCTTAACCAGGGATTCTTAACCGGTGGGTACAGGTTAGTGAACATACACAGCTGAACATGAATATTTTCAAAGTACTGATCACGTTATTATCTCTATTTCAATGACCATGAGATTCAATCCAGAACTGTTTCTATGTTGACGCACCTGATACAATATTTGCTATCAAGCTAAGAAAACAGCTATTGAAAACTGAACTCACGAGCATAGAATTTTGAAGAATACATTTACTTTTCCAAGTGAAACGATCACTTAAGCAATTATCAAACACACTTTCTGTGAAGGCCCAATTCAAGAAACTTGAGAGTCCGAATGCCAACGTATCTTCAGAGAAATTATCAGTTTTTCTGAGAATTATACAGGATTGATAAATGCAGTTTTCTTACTAAAGAACTATTCGTAATTCTGTGTTATGCTGCCTGGACATAATTTCGTTATTCTTCTTCAATTGTGACAGAGTGCAGGAGCAATGAAGTAAGCGAGAAAAACGTTTTGCGTTGATTGCAAAGAATGTAATGAAAATTAAAAAAGAATACCGATGAAAGTTATGGTTTTAATGTACGCCAGTCATGCATACTGTATTCGGTCAAACTCTTCGCTAAATCTCCTAATGAAGTTCATTTAGATTCAAAGACGCTGAATGATATGAGTCACGTGGACTCGTTGATCCAATACCACCCTGAAAGCAGGCATCAACTAAGCGTTAGTACGACAGGGATGCAAGCAATAACAACAGCTGGGCATGTAAACTCTAGAAAGAAGAGTCATCAGGAAGTGAAATGTTCCTCCTGTAGCAGTTCATTACAATCATATAATAAAGTTATATTGGAGCTGCTACTTTCTTTCTTCGTTTTTGTATTACGAGAATGTTATGATGGGCATGCAGACTCTTCCCAGTGCAATAATTACAGTGATTACCGTAAGATACGTGAATTTTTCGTTATTAGACTTCTTTCTATTCGATGTTAAAACTATTTCAATTTTAATGATTTATTTTCACTGGATTTCCGTACAACATTTGTAAAGTAAAGCCAAATGATACAAGCCGCAGGGATCAGCTGCTAAAATTACACGATTCTTCCCCAGCGTCTTAAGTAAACACAATCCTAACATAAACGTACAAGCATCCTAACTCCTACACTAAAACTTCTATGTTCATAATTAAATGTAATGAAAATATGCTACGATTCAGGTGTCTTATCCATTAAAGAAACATTCGACTTCAGACTGCTAGTTACGATGTAGGTGTCTTGACCATTACAGAAACATTAGACTTCAGACTGCTAGTTACGATGTAGGTGTCTCGACCATTACAGAAATATTAGACTTCAGACTGCTAGTTACGAAGTAGGTGTCTTGACCATTACAGAAACATTAGACTTCAGACTGCTAGTTACGATGTAGGTGTCTTGACCATTACAGAAACATTAGACTTCAGACTGCTAGTTACGATGTAGGTGTCTCGACCATTACAGAAACATTAGACTTCAGACTGCTAGTTACGATGTAGGTGTCTTGACCATTACAAAAACATTAGACTTCTGTTCGCTGCTCGGTTACTAAACTCCCACGTTCAATCTAATACACAACATTGACCTACACATCAATCAGAATACGTTACGATGTTTGAATAAAATAAAATCTGGCGACATGAACAAGCCTCGTGCTCCATTCTTGAGTTGGTCATTCCAACGACAAGAAGAAATATAACAGTGAACTACTCACGACACAATACGTTCGTTCATTTCATTTAGGTACTTTTCTCTCCAAATTAAACATAATAAAGCAAGGTGACCATTGTTCTCCACTTTAAAGGCTTTGGAGCACAAGATGGAAACTAGGTTAGGTTGTAGAGCCTCCAAATTGCGGCTACAGCAAAACACGAGAAGGCGCGTAGAAAGAAGTACAGGGTGGCGCATAAGTAACGCACCCTTTTAAAAAATTAATAATAAATAAACTATGAAAGGTATAACGATGGGGATAATTGCAAACGATAGAGGAACTCTTAAAGTTTATTTACATGTCGTATCCTGTCTACAGATACCCAGTGTATATTGCGGTAATACTTTATTTATTATTAATTTTTTAAAAGGGTGCGTTACTTATGCGCCACCCTGTACATTGTCCGTGGAACTAAATTAGAAGGAATTCCCACGGATTCTACACGAGTGTAGTAAGGAGATGAGACAGAGACCTTTATTCCTGAATCGTCTCCATGACAGCAACTGGAATCTGACAACACAAGTCCTGTAGTAGCATCGCGACCGACACCACAGCATTGTAAAGACTTATATGTACAGGGTGTCCCAGAAGTAACTGACCCTTTTGATTTGCTAATAAACCGAAAACTATTAACGCTAGGATATTGAAACTTGTTTTATTCGAAAGAAAAACCTTTTTATGGCACAATAGAATACTTGCTATCCTATTGACGAACCAGCTTGACATTTGATTTTTACTTCATTGAAAACCCTTAATTTTATCTTTTACCCTTAAAATCTACACACGGACAATATCAACAACAGAAGTGCAACGTGATTACAGAAATTATTTCAGAACAACAACCAGTCCTTCGACGAACACAATTAAATCGGTGTATCGAAAATTTACGGACACTGGAAATGTTAATGGTAAACAACGATCTGGAAAATTAAAATCAACTCGAACTGAAGCTGTAATCGAGCGAGTTTCTGCAAGTGTTACAGATAATCCTAAAGCCTCCATCAGAAAACGTTCAACTCAATAATCCATTTCCCGATCGACATTACACCGCATTCTTAAAAAAGACTTGAAGTTATATCCTTACAAAATTAAATTAACCCAACAGTTATTGCCTAATGATTATCACAGTAGTGTTAATTATTCCGAATTATTTATTCGTTTGTGTGAGGATGCCTCTTTCATCGAAACCAGATTTAACCCCATGCGATTGCTTCTTATGGGGCTACCTGAAGTCAAGGGTTTATGTAACAAATCCAACAAATCTGCAAGAACTTAAAAGCAACATTTGTTCTGAAACAAGACAACTATCGCCTGATACACTAAGGAGCGCCATGGAAACGACAAAGAAACGAACCCTAAGTTGTCAAAACAACCATGGCCATCATTTAAAAGACATTATATTCAAAACCTAGTTCTAATAAAGCATAAAAAGGTTTTTCTTTCGAATAAAACAAGTTTCAATATCCTAGCGTTAATAGTTATCGTTTTATTAGTAAATCAAAAGGGTCAGTTACTTCTGGGACACCCTGTACATAAAATAATTTTGACACAGGAATGAGAATAAATCAATACATTTTACAAAAAGGAATAAAAATTACTTGCTTAATATACAATATTGACAACAGGCCTAATGATTTAGTGGAGAGAAACAACAATCACAACCTCATTTAAAACACCAGCGCCTTAAGGAAAATTTCAAATAAAATATAATTAACATGAAACCGAAGTGGATAGATGGAATACAAAAAAAATAGAAGTTAAAGTTCGAAATTCTTTCCGAGTCATTTATCACGGTAAGTTAATCAGGGACAAGTATATCTCAATCATCATTTCTGTTTTTTCAGTCCTGAATTTCTATATATTTAGTGTTTGAACGCACTGAGTAAGATACCAATCCGTGATCTATTGCCATTACCGTTAAGGTTTTGCGACAGAAATTTAACCGTCGCGACTTATCGCAGTCGTCAGTGTCGTATATATGTACGAGTCACGGCGTAAACGGCAATGCTTAGTCAACAGATTCGAAACTGCTTTCATCAGTTGTCTGATTAAATGATATTTAGCTGAAAAGGAAACGAAGAATCCACGTAAAAGGAGAAAATATTAACGAGCATTTTGGAACACATAGATTCCATCTTCAAGGCTGAGATCCGAGTCTTGCGTGTAAGAATTCCCAGAAATGGATCTTTTAGCAGAATATTTAGCTCATAAAAACAAAACACTACACTTTTCAAGCTGAAGTTGGATACTGCACAAAAATCTTCAATGTTCCAGTATTTGATAAGATTCATGGAACATAATAACTATGAATTGTAGGCTCATTGAGATAACATATTTGGTTGTTTAGTTGCATTATTCAATCAAGGTTCAGCTAGTACAGTAACAAGAATTCTAAACATACATAATTCGGATACAGCAGTGCATTCTACCCACAAACACAAAACTTAACATTTTACATATATTTACCATAGAAAAAGTTCCAATTAAAAACAACAAAAGATTTACCATGTTTACTCCCGCCGCTCAATGATGGTTACAGTACTTTAACACCACGATAAACCTGCGTTACAAGCTCCACACGTAAAAGAAGACTATCCATATGACTGACCAAGCTTGTATGATTTTGACTAGCATTTTGATTGCAGAAGAATAATTGAAGCAATTTTATGTTTTCAATATTTTCAAATTTACAAATTTTTTAAACAAATTCTCTACTCAAATACTGCCTTTCATGATCATGTACAGAGAACAAGCATCTAAGAATGAAAGGGAAGATCAAGCTTCGTTCCCAAACTTCGCTAGAAAAACACACTGCTGCAAATTATTTTTACAAATGATACATGCTTTAAAAGCACCAAACATCATCAAAATAATCCGAAAAGAGTTTGAATCTGTCACTCAAAACTAGTAAAACTGTTTATATCATATTTTGCTTTTATCAAGCTAAAGTTCAGAAGTACATACAGCACTTATTACTTCGTATACAATACTCGTGCAATAACACCGACTTTGAAAATTTATTATGGAGGAATAAAGCTTAGCTCGATATGAATTGAATAACGATAAATTAGGAAAAAATTTTAATAAGAGTAAACACCGCGATTAGAAATGAGAAATCGTCCTCGAACTCCAATACCTCACATACCAGAATTCATGTCTGCAATAAAACATCAACATTTTATTGCATTACAGTAAACGATATACAAATATTGGTATAGTATCATTCATAGGAGGAAAAGTATTAATGAGTAATAAGCCAACACTCAGAATAAATAAATATTTTACAGAAATTAAATGCTGAAAAGAACTTGAGATTGGGGAACAATTTTATCCATCGAAAACATCTGCCTTACTTGAAGCATCGCATTATGAGATAAAAAATATAAAGCAAAGGCTTTCTCTTCATTGCATGCTTAGGGTTACTTTATCTTCAGAACACATGGCTATTATATGAACTAAAAACATGGATGATATGCGACAAATAAGATTTTGAATCTTTGCTTTAGTTACTCTATCAAAATCGTTTTTTAATCATTAATGTTTTCTGTTATTTTGTGGTTTTTAACCAAAGACCTGTGTAATATTTTCATTCAGATGTTTCTCAACAGAGAGAAAGAAAAAAAATTCAATAAACAGATATAAAAAAGAAACTACAGGCACTATTTCAAGTAAAAGATCATCTCGTGAAAAAACAAGAATCAATAGAGCTTTCTTAACGCTTCAACAAAATTACGAACATATGAGCTCCAAATAATGAGAACGTTGCTAGTGACCGCATACATTTATGGAAGGTTTGGCTCGACAAACTCTGATTATCTTTTTAAATTTGTTGTTGCAGCCCTTTTTCTTACCCTATTTGTGGTATCATTTTCAATCAATTCTCTCATAAGGACAATGTTTTGAAGAGTTCTTGGAGTTTTTCTTTGACCATAACGACCTTTATTGATGTTGTGGACGGAGCACCTTGTTCCCATTTATGTCAAGTTGTCCGGATTGTCACTACACTAACACTCAGGTTGTAAGAATTTTGTATGGCTTGTTTTACAGTGAGAACCAATCCATATTTTATCATTCCTTCCCCAATTAATATACGCTGGACTATTGATAGTTGCCTCATGACGAAGGGTTCCTGATAAATAAACTATCAAAAGAAAACAAAACGTGGGACAAAACGCTTTATGTACTGAATCCTAAATAAAACTTCAGAACACTAAGAGTTATGAAAAAAGAAAACTGTATTATATGTGTATATTACTTTATCTCATAAATGTAGCTTAAACTATATACTCTAACAGCTGATAGCGCATCATTTCCGTGGCTTCATTTTTATACGCAGACTCGTACTATAAATTAACGCGTGAGAGTTCCAGTGATAGTGAAAGGACATAAAAAATTCGTATTATCAATTGTCGTAAGGAGAAAGACTTTTCATCTTTGTTGTCTGCAATCGTACATACAGTCTAGCGATGGAGATAAATTCGAACAGGGATACCTGTTTCAAATTATGTTGTCCTTCAAGTATGAAAATATTCCTTATTTTACCTTCATTATTCCTACCCTGAAGTTTGGACAAAGTTCTGGAATAGACTAAAGCCGATCGATAATGCAGCCGAACTCGAGAAATCTAAAAGGCCAAAGGATTTTCCAGAAGTAGTAAAAAACACAAACGTGGACTTCGCTACCAGCCTAACTCGGTCAGCATAGCCCAGCAAAACTCCCATCACTTGTGTGGGAATACATCACAACTGCAACTCAAAACTCAACTCCCATCACTTGTGTAGGAATGTCACAGCATAATTAGACGGAGATGCAAGCCCGTACACTTAATTGGAGTAGAACAGCAATAAAATCGAGACCCTAATCAAAGTCTTTTATTTTCACAATGGGAAAGTATTACTGCAATGTGAAGTGAATGAAGGAGTAAAACAGCTAGCTAATGAATAAAAAATATTTGAAGAATACAGAACACAAGTTCAACCCTAAATAGTTCCTCAAACGAAACGCCAATTCAATATTAATGTGAACGTATCATAATAAATTGAAATGATAGAATTACATCATACTACTGAAAGAGGGACAAATGGCGAAGTAATCCCAAGACTTCTCTCAAAGGTTGTCTGGATGTACACAACTGAACAAACGAGTCGTAGAGGTCACTTTCACTGCAGCAGCACCTTGAATGACTAGCGAGCTGCTGAGAATAGCTAAGCGGACGCCAGTGAATTCAACACTGCACTTATGCCAATCATAATCCAAGCCCCCAATACTGCAGATTTCTCTGGGTCAGCACCAGGAAGAAGTATTCAGCAAGTACTGACAGTCAAATTCAATGGTAGGTTGCATGCCACGGGTTTAATTATATACATATTTGCTAAGGTAAGTCACTGTGCATACTAACAGTTAACTAAAAATGGCTCTTCCTCATAGGATATTTTCCAAAAAAGCAGTTAAGGGAATGTAAAGTTTACATCGATATTATTTCTGAAAAAGACAAAGATCGAATAACAGTTCCATATCAAAAATTATCCATCATGCGGCAATGTTTATAAAATATTGCATGTAATTTTAGGATTAATGCAGCTGCGCACACACACCACACTTCGCTCGAGTGGAATTTTTACTACAATCGACTCGAGTATCTTCCACTTTTTTAGAACTCTGTATAATTCTCTATTTTTTGTTTCAACAGTCAGCAAACGTGGTTATCCCAGCTTATTTAAACACGCATCTAAGATTTATTACAAACAATTCACAATGAAGAATTTCGATTTTCTGGAAAAACAAACGCTTCTCTAGCAGCGAAAGAACCTATTGAAAATAATGATTTAAAGTAAACTCACTTTGCAGAGCTGAGTGCAATTTCACCAACGTCTGTTAAATATTATCCAATAGCGTGACTGAATCTCATTTATAGTTAACGATTATTTATGTTTCACCAACACAGCGACGGGATCATTGCGACCAACCACAACTGTAGCAGTGAAAAATTATGCAGTTTCTCCACCACTAAAATACCCTATTGTGTTTATTGGCATTATGGAACTATCGCTAAGTTATGATTCTATTACACATTCGTATTTTATGTCTTAGCGAAAGTCATTCAATTTTGATGGAACTACATTCATACAATGGGTTCTATAGAGAAGCTCGAACACGGAGTGCGTTAAACTGTGAGTTGCCAACAAGTTTCAGGTGTTATAGCTACTACTCTAGCAAAATGCTGTCGAATTTTATTTTTCGGTGATGAGAACCAGTGTTCCTTAACAAAAAGAATTAATGTTTATCGATTTAATCTAATTTAATTGGTACTATAGTTGAGATTTCAAGCAACATGCTAGTTACTTACACGAGAACAAATATCTTGTCACATTTCCTAGGGTAACACAAAAATATGGGCTAACTGATACTTGTGTTTTAAAACATTGTTGACCTTAACTATACACGAGAGATAGAGAAGTAAACTATATTTTGACTTGCATCTTCAACTGATCACAAACAGTGCGCTTCATTTTATTTTAAGTACCAAATCCTTGTTGTTCAAATTGGGTCTACTTATTTTAGTTCAACTCTATTCGCCACGTTGATAACCAGGGCTGTTGAGTTGGAAGTTTAGTTGTTCGATTTCGACTCTGAGTCCTGAATTTTTAGAAAGCCCAACTCGAAATCCACCTCTTTGACCAATTGAAGGGTGGACAGCACTAGTGGACTACTTGCATTTTTTCCCGTGGTAAATATAATATATTTTCCACGGGAAAAAATGCAAGTAGTCCACTCCCGTGCTGTCGCTAACACAGCTCTGACAGAGGCGATTACGATCCAGTAGTTTACTATATGAAGGGTGGACAGCACTAGTGGACTAATTGCATTTTTTCCCGTGGGAAAAAATGCAAGTAGTCCACTAGTGCTGTCCACCCTTCAATTGTTGATTGACTCCGACTCTAAAACTCTGATAATACTTCGCATGAACTCGAGTTTGGGGCACGAATGAGTGAAAACTTATAGAAATTTAAATCAGAAATTCAATTAAATACTTAATTCATTAATGGAGGTTCATGTTTGGGCAAACATCTACGAGTGCATGTGTGTGTGTGTGAACAGTGTCCAGAGTGTACTAGCAATCCTTCCCCGTCACAAATATCTTATCAATTGCATTTGTAATAAATTTTTGAAATGATAATCAGACTTTATGGACACCCTGTATATCACTTTGTTTAGAGTTTTTCTGGTGAAAGGAATTCTCAATTTTTGTTGTCTCTGACTAGATACACAACACAATGATGTTCGTTGAAACTTTGTAGACAAAAATTGTTCTAGAAATCAATGTTGATTACAGCCAGTCTAACACAGCAATATGTGACACATTAAAGTTAAACTGAACATATTCTAATCATCAGTTGACAACTGAGAGTTTAAAATCATGCCGGCTTCTCACCACGCACCAAACATGAGACGTTTGTGTCACAATCTGTATTTCTGCGCAGTCTGATCGCACGACAGCCTGAGCTGCAAGGCTAAGCAGAAACATGGACGTGTTTATCTTGCAGCCTTTACGAGCCAGCATATGCAAAAAACTGCAAATCCTATATTAAATGTTAAAATGTTCGTGTAAACTTTGATTAGAAAAACAAAGACATGAACTCAAGAAAATATGCAATAGGTTACAACGTAAGATACTCGGCCTTGGTTTCAGGCGCAAGTATACAGCAAATGTAAACAGGAAAAACTGGATTTAAATCAATATTTTGTCCCCATTATTTACCATACGATTATTGAACGAGCGATGACACATGAAAGAGCATGATAAAAGCCAGATTTTAGCGCAATTGTGGCTCTTACATACATCACTAATTGAGACTTATAACATTACGAATCAGAACCACAGAACAAAAATATACTACATCATGATTTCTGAAGTAGTAAAATGATTGCAATTTGGCGCATTTAAATTTTTGTGATGTCTCATTTTGCCAGGCATCAATTTTTTTATGGACATTTAACACCTAATGCAAAAACTGATAACATCTGAGGTCAGAATTTCATTTGTTATTGACTGAAGAGGTATTGACGAGGTCAAACTAGTCGGTTTCTCAGTCCCATTGAGAGGTGGTGAAAAATGGCGATGCCAGAATGCTTCCACTAAATAAATTCCGAGGAACCTAAATCAAGGAAGAAAATATAAACCAAAGGACAGAGACAGAAGAGCTTTGGATTGGATTCTGTGAACGAATATGAAAGCAAGACCAGTGAAAATGACTACAAGGAAGGAATAATTAATTTTCCGTTTCAAACGATGGAGCTTCAATTACAGCCAAGACAGAACTGCATAAGGGAAATATTGATGAATGAGATATAATAGCTAAACCACTAGTGAGCCTAATGCATCTCAAGAAGAAGAGAGTGGAGTAATTCGCATAAATTTTAGGCAGCCTATCACTAGAAGACATTTATCTAGCCCGATGAATTGTTCTACTACACAGCTGAGCAGTTGGCCCCATGTGACATTTTTCATAACCGCTGGCACGGTTGTTGGAGCTGCAAACTAACGAGATGTAATTTCGCAAGTGAAGTTCAAAAAAGGTAGGTCATTACTATCATAAACAGATAATTTCTTGAGGGTTGGTAGTTGAGTCGAACTTTCTCGTCAAATTAACGATGATTAAGTCAATTATCAAACAATCTATGAAAATTCCCTCATTTGTACGGGAAAAAACAGTGCTTCAATGATGAAGCTGAACATGTCCTATGACATAGCGCAAGCTGTGTGTATACTTTTCCTTAGTGCAAAATAAAATCAAAACTTGTGACGCGTGCACTCAAGCCAAGGGAATCTAATACCATCAACAACACTTCAAACAGAAAATATTTCTGACAGGAATCTAGTTGTCAAGTCTCCTAGGATGTTGGTCTTGATGCGTAATAATTTTTTTCCAAACTATCTGATAAATTTTCCTTTCTCTTAAAAGAAACTCGAGTAAAAAGTCAACTTGCAAATTATCGGTTCATCGAACTCGAGGTGAATTTATAAAATTACTATAAATTTTAGCGAAAAATTTATTAAATATAAAATCTTAGTACATTTATAAAGCTCCGCCAACCTACTAAAAAACCAGTAAACAATGCACTTACACAGTGATGCATAAATACAGAATTTAATATAAGGCCACAGTGCAGAATTTAGATTACGTGATGTTGACCTCAACTTGTATTTTACGAACAATAAAACCTTCAATTAGCTTTTTTTCATAAATTCTAGTGATGTGAGACACACTAAAATGAAGTAAATAGAGTAATTTATAAAGTGTAATGATATCATTCGGTGGATTTTATTGTTTGTAATTTCATTTTAAAAGTTTACTGAATGCATAACTAAAGGTTAATTTTACAGGTAAAAGTGTTCAATTATGAAATGACAACAATCATTTTAATTTTCACGGTTTTTTATTGTCAGTGTTTACATATTATGATGGTTCGGCTCAATGAATTTATGACTGTTTCTTGATATGCCTGCTTAGTGGTAAAAAAACTTGTTTTTGTAAGTGAACTTCAGGTTTCTGTGTAGAGCCTACGTCGTACTTATAAGAGGAAAATGAGAAAATACTTAAAATAATATTTCCATCCCCCCCCTCTCAAAAATAAGTACAAGTGAAATACACTTGTAATCAACTATTGCAAATGAACAAATATTGTGGACTGAACAATCACTATTACAGCATAAAAATTCGTATTCATGGAGAGACTTGTAACTTGGAAATTTTCAGGTAGATTTTACGAGTCTGAAAGCAATCTGGCCACCACGTACTGCAGGTAACGCATACAAGCTGAAGCATGGCTGTACAGGGCAACACGCGTGCTCCATTGTGACCTTTTCTGGTTGCAATCCCTGGTGCAAGACCTCTACACTAAAATAACTCGCGCAGTAACTAGGCTACGGTTACAGATACAATTACTAGGATCATGAAGATAATTACGATTATGGTCAAGATCATTACGATTATGGTGGAGATCATTACGATTATGGTGAACAGCATTACGATTATGGTGAAGATCATTACGATTATGGTGAAGATCATTACAATTATGGTGAAGAACATTACGATAATGGAGATCATTACGATTACAGCAAAGATCATTGCAGTATCGACGGAAAACATTCTGGCAGTTAATATCATTACGATGGCAGTAACCATCATTGCTTAAACAGTGAAAATTGCACTTCATGTAAAACATTTTGTGCGAACAACATTAAAAAACAAAAAACCAAAACAGTATATATTTAATAAAGTTGGTACATAAGAAAAAGAGTTGCAACAAATACATAACATTAGCAGAGAACATGCGTTCTACGATGAGTATATATTTTGAATTGACTCACACTTCAACATTTCTACTGTACTGTAGGAATTGATCACCGTACAGTACAGATAGTCAGAAAACATAATCGAAAATTATTTCCTAAGAACATGGACAGGCAGCTTCAGTAATGAAAACGAAGTAACGAATAGTAGAACCAAAAAACCTTTGTTAATGTAGTCTGCATCTGCGTTGGAATAACAATCATGTATGTTATTCGCATACAGTGACAAAGGAAGAATGGGTTGAAGAATGCTTCTAATGGTACATCTTCTAAACTTACCTGCGATAAAAAATACGACAGTTCATTTAAGAGAGCGAAAAATTAATATCAACAAAACTCAGAAGAACAAATTAGCTTCACGTACCTTGATGCATGCACTCCTCATCGAAACATGAATGACTGGACAGCGACAAGAACGATGGAGTCGTGACAGCAATGGGGGTAGCTGGGGTGACAGGTGTTGCAGGAGTAATGGGTGTAGCAGGTGAGGTGATTAA
>VCRD01000807.1:0-11891 GCA_006783055.1 Trinorchestia longiramus | reverse complement strand
TCAAAATTACCTAGAAACCAGGTAAACCAGTCAAAATTACCTAGGAACCTGGTAAACCAGTCAAAATTACCTAGGAACCTGGTAAACCAGTCAAAATTACCTAGGAACCTGGTAAACCAGTCAAACCAGTCTGCTCAAAAGCTTCTCAACAAAATTTAAAAAAAAAATATGATACTTTAGCCGATTTCTGCTACGTAATCTACAGGCAGATCTAGTTTCTCATGAACGAAGGAACTGCCAAGCCTAGCATACCTAGTACTGATACAAGGGAGAGTGCGAAGATAGATCGTTCTATTAATAATACGATTGCAATAATCATTTTTATTCATAATATCCCTAATACTTAGCAGACTTTGTTCCTGTTAAATAATTCATTATCTAGAACACCTTTGAAAATTGTTCACGTGCTGGATTGTTTGCGTGATGTGTATAGATTTTACCTAATTTACGAGTCACATTTTTATCCAAGAGCCTACCAAAAGATTTCACTTGCCGAACCTGACTAGAGTCATTATTTTGATTGATATAAGTTCAGATTATTTTGAATTACAAATTTCGAAGATCACTTCTTACCGACTGAATTTTAATGTTTTGCTGACAATGCTGTTTCTTAAGAATTTGATATTTATTGGTCTATCATTTCCACAGGTGTGAGTACATAGTTGTATATAGCTGTCACATAATTACTGGCATTCTCAAGTCCAGCTTATAGAATATTTTTAGGCCTGGTCTACTTTATTTTAAAGTTCCTAAACTTTAACAGTGACAAATTTTGAAACTAGTGAACATTCGAATTGAGTTGTTCTTCTGAACACCTGAATGTCCAATGAGATGTGTTGTGCTGTTAATTATTTCGTCACAGTGAAACAATAAAGAAAGCAATATATATTTTTTGGACATTTTTCTGGTCATATTTTCCTAAATACTAACACTTTGTTCTAAACTTTCCTTGTGTATGTATGTATTTATGTGCACCAAAAATTGAGTTTTTTTACTCGTGGCGCGATTGCCTTACATAAAAATAATAAGAGTGCATTATCTCTTAGTTTTCAACATAGATAATTATTTCACCCAGAAAAGATGGTCAAAGAAGGAACGATTATGTTTTTCATGTGCAAGGAACATGTAAGTGTGAAGTTTTCTGCCAAAAGGGAAATTTTATGAATGTCGAAAAAAATTGTGAAAATTATAACAAAACGTGGAAAACTGATAAAAGTATGAAAGTCTTCCTACCTTAAGCAATTGTGGTAATTATCAATGTAGCCAAATATTCTTCGAACATAAACCGTATTCCTACTCAGTTATTCCGTGCCAATGCAGTGCAAAAGCCAACGTATTTCGATAATAACAAACATTTACATTTTTTGTGTAGTGCGTGGAGAAGAAATTAGTGCCAAAGAAATCTGAGTCATCGCTTCATCTTCCAATCTAACACTTTGTCTGCTAACAAGCACAAAACTACGCAGCGAGTTTTCTCTGTTGTTTAGCGTTTCTTTGAGCTGAAGCTATTATCTTCTGGACAACATCACTTCTCCGTTAACGACGTTATTCTCAAAGCGAACTCTTACATTCCACGGGAGCTCTTCTTCATTGTCATTCTCCATCGTATCGTTTGCGTTCCCATTATCATGCTAGATTTCACTTTTCTCACTGTTCACAAAAACTGTTCACAAAATCGACTATACCCGTTGAGAAGTTTCTAAACCTCTTTTTCCAATTCATTGCCCCTCTATCCCTTCTCTAGCCACTTGATTTCACGCTGTTTATCGCAGCCTATTGTATTTCATCTCTGCGTATCTTCCGCCGCGTGTGACCCGTTATTTGTTCGTGATGGAGACCGAAGTGACTTACAGTCCCACTCATGGATACTTATCAACTGGGTCTCGAGCTCACCAGCTTGCCAAGATGAGGGTCCCTCACTCTGGTCCTGGTGGGAGTAGTGGGGGAAAATTAATCACCTCACCTGCTACACCCATTACTCCTGCAACACCTGTCACCCCAGCTACCCCCATTGCTGTCACGACTCCATCGTTCTTGTCGCTGTCCAGTCATTCATGTTTCGATGAGGAGTGCATGCATCAAGGTACGTGAAGCTAATTTGTTCTTCTGAGTTTTGTTAATATTAATTTTCCGCTTTCTAAAATGAACTGTCGTATTTTTTATCGCAGGTAAGTTTAGAAGATGTACCATTTGAAGCATTCTTCAACGGCACTTCCTATTTCACTGTATGCAAATAACATACATGAATGTTATTCCAACGCAGATGCAGACTACATTAACAAAGGTTTTTTGGTTCTACTATTCGTTTCTTCGTTTTCATTACTGAAGCTGCCTGTCCATGTTCTTAGGAAATAATTTTCGATTATGTTTTCTGACCTCTATCTGTACTACACGGTGATCAATTCCTACAGTACTGTAGAAATGTTGAAGTGTGAATCAATTCAAAGTGTATACTCATCGTAGAACACATGTTCTCTGCTAATGTTATGTATTTTTTGCAACTCTTTTTCTTATGTACCAACTTTATTAAATATATACTGTTTTGGTTTTTTGTTTTTTAACGTTGTTCACACAAAATGTTTTTTACATGAAAAGTTAAGTGCAATTTTCACTGTTTAAGCAATGATGGTTACTGCCATCGCAATGATTTTCACTGCCATCGAAATGTTTTTCGTCGATACTGCAATGATCTTCGCTGTAATCGTAATGATCTCCATTATCGTAATGTTCTTCACCATAATTGTAATGATCTTCACCATAATCGTAATGATCTTGACCATAATCGTAATGATCTCTACCATAATCGTAATGATATCGCCCATAATCGTAATGATCTTGCCCATAATCGTAATGATCTTGACCATAATCGTAATTATCTTCATGATCCTAGTAATTGCATCTGTAACCGTAGCCTAGTTACCGCGCGAGTTATTTTAGTGTAGAGGTCTTTCATCAGGGATTGCAACCAGGAAAGGTCACAATGGAGCACGCGTGTTGCCCTGTACAGCCATGCTTCAGCTTGCATGCGTTACGTGCAGTACGTGGTGGCCAGATTGCTTTCAAACTCCTTAAATCTACCTGAAAATTTCCAAGTTACAAGTCTCGCCATGAGTACGAATTTTTATGCTGTTATAGTGATTGTTCAGTCCACAATATTTGTTCATTTGCAATAGTTGATTACAAGTGTATTTCACTTGTACTTATTTTTGAGAGGGGAGGGATGGAAATATTATTTTAAGTATTTTCTCATTTTCCTCTTATAATTACGACGTAGGCTCTACACAGAAACCTGAAGTTCACTCACAAAAACAAGTTTTTTTACCACTAAGCAGGCATATCAAGAAACAGTCATAAATTCATTGAGCCGAACCATCATAATATGAAAACACTAACAATAAAAAACCGTGGAAATTAAAATGATTGTTGTCATTTCATAATTGAACACTTTTACCTGTAAAATTAACCTTTAGTTATGCATTCAGTAAACTTTTAAAATGAAATTACAAACAATAAAATCCACCGAATGATATCATTACACTTCATAAATTACTCTATTTACTTCATTTTAGTGTGTCTCACATCACTAGAATTGATGAAAAAAAGCTAATTGAAGGTTTTATTGCTCGTAAAATACAAGTTGAGGTCAACATCACGTAATCTAAATTCTGCGCTGTGGCCTTATATTAAATTCTGTATTTATGCATCACTGTGTAAGTGCATTGTTTACTGGTTTTTTAGTAGGTTGGCGGAGCTTTATAAATGTACTAAGATTTTATATTTAATAATTTTTTCTCTGAAATTAATAGTAATTTCATAAATTCCCCTCGAGTTCGATGAACCGTTAATTTGCAAGTTCACTGTTTTTACTCGAGTTTCTTTTAAGAGGAAGGAAAATTTATCAAATAGTTTGGAAAAAAATTATTACGCGTCAAGACCAACATCCTAGGAGACTCGACAACTACATCCCTGTCAGAAATATTTTCTGTTTGAAGTGTTGTTGATGGTATTAGATTCCCTTGACTTGAGTGCATGCGTCACAAGTTTTGATTTTATTTCGCACTAAGGAAAAGTATACACACAGCTTGCGCTATGTCATAGGACATGTTCAGCTTCATCATTGGAGCAATATTTTTTCCCGTACAAATGAGGGAATTTTCATAGATTGTTTGATAATTGACTTAATCATCGTTAATTTGACGAGAAAGTTTGACTCAACAACCAACCCTCAAGCAATTATCTGTTTATGATAGTAATGACCTATCTTTTTTGAACTTCACTTGCGAAATTACATCTCGTTAGTTTGCAGCTCCAACAGCCGTGCCAGCGGTTATGAAAAGTTTCACATGGGGCCCACTGCTCAGCTGTGTAGTAGAACAATCCATCGGGCTAGATAAATGTCTTCTAGTGATAGGCTGCCTAAAATTTATGCGAATTACTCCACTCTCTTCTTGAGATGCATTAGGCTCACTAGTGGTTTAGCTATTATATCTCATTCATCAATATTTCTCTTATGCAGTTCTGTCTTGGCTGTAATTGAAGCTGCATCGATTGAAACGGAAAATTAATTAGGCCTTCCTTGTAATCATTTTCACTGGTCTTGCTTTCATATTCGTTCACAGAATCCAATCCAAAGCTCTTCTGTCTCTGTCCTTTGGTTTATATTTTCTTCCTTGATTTAGGTTCCTCGGAATTTTTTTAGTGGAAGCATTCTGGCATCGCCATTTTTCACCACCTCTCAATGGGACTGAGAAACCGACTAGTTTGACCTCGTGAATACCTCTTCAGTCAACAACAAATGAAATTCTGACCTCAGATGTTATCAGTTTTGCATTAGGTGTTAAATGTCCATAAAAAATTGATGCCTGGCAAAATAAGACATCACAAAATTTTAAATGCGCGAAATTGCAATCATTTTACTGCTTCAGAAATCATGATGCAGTATATTTTTGTTCTGTGGTTCTGATTCGTAATGTTATAAGTCTCAATTAGTGATGTATGTAAGAGCCACAATTGCGCTAAAATCTGACTTTTATCATGCTCTTTCATGTATCATCACTCGTTCAATAATCGTATGGTAAATAATGAGGACAAAATATTGATTTTAAATCCAGTTTTTCCTGTTTACATTTGCTGTATACTTGCGCCTGAAACCAAGGCCGAGTATCTTACGTTGTAACTTATTGCATATTTTCTTGAGTTCATGTCTTTGTTTTTCTGATCAAAGTTAACACGAACATTTTAACATTTAATATTGGATTTGCAGTTTTTTGCATATGCTGGCTCGTAAAGGCTGCAAGATAAACACGTCCATGTTTCTGCTTAGCCTTGCAGCTCAGGCTGTCGTGCGTTCAAATTGCTCAGAAATACAGATTGTGACACAAACGTCTCATGTTTGGTGCGTGGTGAGAGGCCGGCATGATTTTAAACTCCCAGTTGTCAACCGATGATTAGAATATGTTCAGTTTAACTTCAATGTGTCACATATTACTGTGTTAGACTGGCTGTAATCAACATTGATTTCTAGAACAATTTTTGTCAACAAAGTTTCAACGAACATCGTTGTGTATCTAGTCGGAGACAACAAAAAATGAGAATTCCTTTCGCCAGAAAAACTTTAAACAAAGTGTTATACAGGGTGTCCATAAAGTCTGATTATCATTTCAAAAATTTATTACAAATGCAATTAATAATATATTTGTGACGGGGAAGGATTGCCAGTGCACGCTGGACACTGTTTACACACACACACGCACGCGTAGATGTTTGCCCAAACATGAACCTCCATTAATGAATTAAGTATTTAATTGAATTTCTGATTTAAATTTCTCCAAGTTTTCACTCATTCGTGCCCCTAACTCGAGCTCATGTGAAGTTTCATCAGAGTTTTAGAGTCGGAGTCAATCGACAATTGGTCAAAGAGGCGAATTTCGAGTTGTGCTTTCTAAAAATTCAGGACTCAGAGTCGAAATCGAACAACTAAACTTCCAACTCAACAGCCCTGGTTATCAACGTGGCGAATAGAGTTGAACTAAAATAAGTAGACCCAATTTGAACAACAAGGATTTGGTACTTTAAATAAAATGAAGCACACTGTTTGTGATCAGTTGAAGATGCAAGTCAAAATCTAGTTTACTTCTCTATCTCTCGTGTATAGTTAAGGTCGAGAATGTTTTAAAACACAAGTATCAGTTAGCCCATATTTTTGTGTTACCCTAGGAAATGTGACAAGATATTTGTTTTCGTGTAAATAACTAGCATGTTGCTTGAAATCTCTACTATAGTACCAATTAAATTAGATTAAATCAATATGCATTAATTCTTTTTGTTAAGGAACATTGATTCTCATCACCGGAAAAAAAATTCGACAGCATTTTGCTAGAGTAGTAGCTATAACACCTGAAACTTGTTGGCAACTCACAGTTTAACGCACTCCGTGTTTGAGCTTCTCTATAGAACCCATTGTATGAATGTAGTTCCATCAAAATTGAATGACTTTCGCCAAGACATAGAATACGAATGTGTAATAGAATCATAACTTAGCGATAGTTCCATAATGCCAATAAACGCAATAGTGTATTTTAGTGGTGGAGAAACTGCATAATTTTTCACTGCTACAGTTGTGGTTGGTCGCAATGATCCCGTCGCTGTGTTGGTGAAACATAAATAATCGTTAACTGTAAATGAGATTCAGTCACGCTATTGGATAATATTTAACAGACGTTGGTGAAATTGCACTCAGCTCTGCAAAGTGAGTCTACTTCAAATCATTATTTTCAATAGGTTCTCTCGCTGCTAAAGAAGCGTTTCTTTTTCCAGAAAATCGAAATTCTTCATTGTGAATAGATTGTAATAAATCTTAGATGCGTGTTTAAATAAGCTGGGATAAGTACGTTTGCTGACTGTTGAAACAAAATATAGAGAATTATACAGAGCTCTAAAAAGGTAGAAGATACTCGGGTCGATTGTAGTAAAAATTCCACTCGAGCGAAGTGTGGTGTGTGTGCGCAGCTGCATTAATCCTAAAATTACATGCAATATTTTATAAATATTGCCGCATAATGAATGATTTTTAATATAGAACTGTTATTCGATCTTTGTCTTTTTCAGAAATAATATCGATGTAAACTTTACATTCCCTTAACTGCTTTTTTGGAAAATATCCTATGAGGAAGAGCCATTTTTAGTTAACTGTTAGTGTGCGCAGTGACTTACCTTAGCAAATGTGTATATAATTAAACCCGTGGCATGCAACCTACCATTGAATTTGACTGTCAGTACTTGCTGAATACTTCTTCCTAGTGCTGAGCCAGAGAAATCGCAGTATTGGGGGCTTGGATTATGATTGGCATAAGTGCAGTGTAGAATTCACTGGCGTCCGCTTAGCTATTCTCAGCAGCTCGCTAGTCATTCAAGGTGCTGCTGCAGTGAAAGTGACCTCTACGACTCGTTTGTTCAGTTGTGTACATCCAGACAACTTTGCGAGAAGTCTTGGGATTACTTCGTCATTTGTCCCTCTTTCAGTAGTATGATGTAATTCTATCATTTCAATTCATTATGATACGTTCACATTAATATTGAATTGGCGTTTCGTTTGAGGAACTATTTGGGTTGAACTTGTGTTCCGTATTCTTCGAATATTTTTTATTCATTAGCTAGCTGTTTTACTCCTTCATTCACTTCACATTGCAGTAATACTTTCCCATTGTGAAAATAAAAGACTTTGATTAGGGTCTCGATTTTATTGCTGTTCTACTCTAATTAAGTGTACGGGCTTGCATCTCCGTTTTATTATGCTGTGACATTCCTACACAAGTGATGGGAGTTAAGTTTTAAGTTGCAGCAGTGATGTATTCCCACACAAATGAAGGGAGTTTTGCTGGGCTATGCTGACCGAGTTAGGCTGGTAGCGAAGTCCATGTTTGTGTTTTTTACTACTTCTGGAAAATCCTTTGGCATTTTAGATTTCTCGAGTTCGGCTGCATTATCGATCGGCTTTAGTCTATTCCAGAACTTAGTCCAAACTTCAGGATAGGAATAATGAAGGTAAAATAAGGAATATTTTCATACTTGAAGGACAACATAATTTGAAACAGGTATCCCTGTTCGAATTTATCTCCATCGCTAGACTGTATGTAAGATTGCAGACAACAAAGACGAAAAGTCTTTCTCCTTACGACAATTGATAATACGAATTTTTATATCCTCTCACTATCACTGGAACTCTCACGCGTTAATTCATAGTACGAGTCTGCGTATAAAAATGAAGCCACGGAAATGATGCGCTATCAGCTGTTAGAGTAAATAGTTTAAGCTACATTTATGAGATAAAGTAATATACACATATAATACAGTTTTCTTTTTTCATAACTCTTAGTGTTCTGAAGTTTTATTTAGTATCCAGTACATGAAGCGTATATTCCCACGTTTTGTTTTCTTTTGATAGTTTATTTATCAGGAACCCTTCGTCATGAAGCAACTATCAATAGTCCAGCGTATATTGATTGGGGAAGGAATGGTAAAATATGGATTGTTTCTCACAGTAAAACAAGCCATACAAAATTCTTACAACCTGAGTGTTAGTGTAGTGACAATCCGGACAACTTGACATAAATGGGAACAAGGTGCTCCGTCCACAACATGAATAAAGGTCATTATGGTCACAGAAAAGTCCAAGAACTCTTCAAAACGTTGTCCTTATGAGAGAATTGATTGAAAATGATACCATAAAGAGGGTAAGAAAAAGGGCTGCAACGACAAATTTAAAAAGATAATCAGAGTTTGTTGAGCCAAACCTTCCATAAATGCATGCGGTCACTGGCAGCGTTCTCATTATTTGGAGGTCATATGTTCATAATTTTGTTGAAGCGTTAAGAAAGCTCTATTGATTCTTGTTTTTTCACGAGATGATCTTTTACTTGAAATAGTGTCTGTAGTTTCTTTTTTATATCTTTATTAATCTTTTTTCTTTCTCTCTGTTGAGAAACATCTGAATGAAAATATTTCACAGGTCTTTGGTTAAAAACCACAAAATAACAGAAAACATTAATGATTAAAAAACGATTTTGATAGAGTAACTAAAGCAAAGATGCAAAATCCCATTTGTCGCATATCATCCATGTGTTTAGTTTATATAATAGCCATATGTTCTGAAGATAAAGTAATCCTAAGCATGCAATGAAGAGAAAGCCTTTACTTTATACTTTTTATCTCATAATGCGATGCTTCAAATAAGGCAGATGTTTTCGATGGATAAAATTGTTCCCCAATCTCAAGTTCTTTTCAGTATTTTATTTCTTTAAAATATTTATTTATTCTGAGTGTTGGCTTATTACTCATTAATACTTTTCTTCCTATGGGAATGATACTATACCAATATTTGTATATCGTTTACTGTAATGCAATAAAATGTTAATGTTTTATTGCAGACATGAATTCTAGTATGTGAGGTATTGTGAGTTTGAGGACGATTTCTCATTTCTAATCGCGGTGTTTACTCTAATTAAAATTTTTCCTAATTTATCGTTATTCAATTCATATCGAGTGAAGCTTTATTCCTCCATGATAAATTTCGAAGTCGGTGTTATTGTACGAGTATTGTATGCGAAGTAAGTGCTGCATATACTTCTGAACTTTAGCTTGATAAAAGCAAAATATGATAAAAAGAGTTTTACTAGTTTTGAGTGACAGATTCAAACTCTCTTCGGATTATTTTGGTGATGTTTGGTGCTTTTAAAGCATGTATCATTTGTAAAAATAATTTCCAGCGGTGTGTTTTTCTAGCGAAGTTTGGGAACGAAGCTTGATCTTCCCTTTCATTCTTAGATGCTTGTTCTCTATACATGATCATGAAAGGCAGTATTTGAGTAGGGAATTTGTTTAAAAAATTTGTAAGTTTGAAAATATTGAAAACATAAAATTGCTTCAATTATTCTTCTACAATCAAAATGCTAGTCAAAATCATATAAGCTACGTCAGTCATATGGATAGTCTTCTTTTACGTGTGGAGCTTGTAACGCAGGTTTATCATGGTGTTAAAGTACTGTAACCATCATTCAGCGGCGGGAGTAAACATGGTAAATCTTTTGTTGTTATTAATTGGAACTTTTTCTATGGTAAATATACGTATAATGTTAAGTTTTGTGTTTGTGGGTAGAATGCACTGCTGTATCCTAATTATGTATGTTTAGAATTCTTGTTACTGTACTAGCTGAGCCTTGATTGAATAATGCAACTAAACAACCAAATATGTTATCTCAATGAGCCTACAATTTATAGTTATTATGTTCCATGAATCTTATTAAATACTGGAACATTGAAGATTTTTGTGCAGTATCCAACTTCAGCTTGAAAAGTGTAGTGTTTTGTTTTTATGAGCTAAATATTTTGCTGAAATATCCATTTCTGGGAATTCTTACACGCAAGACTCAGATCTCAGCCCTGAAGATGGAATCTATGTGTTCCAAAATGCTCGTTAATATTTTCTCTTTTTACGTGGATTCTTCGTTTCCTTTTCAGCTAAATATCATTTAATCAGACAACTGATGAAAGCAGTTTCGAATCTGTTGAATAAGCATTGTCGTTGACGCCGTGACTCGGATATACAACACCGACGACTGCGATAAGTCGGGACTGTTATATTTCTGTCGCAAAACCTTAACGGTAATGGCAATAGATCACGTATTGGTATCTTACTCAGTGCGTTCAAATACTAAATATATAGAAATTCAGGACTGAACAAAGAGAAATGATGATTGAGATATACTTGTCCCTGATTAACTTACCGTGATAAATTACTCGGAAAGAATCTCGAACTTTAACTTCTGTTTTTTTTATTCCTTCTATTCATTTCGGTCTCATGTTAATTATATTTTATTTGAAATTTTCTTTAAGGTGCTGGGGTTTTAAATGAGGTTGTGATAGTTGTTTTCCTCTAGTAAATCATTAGGCCTATTGTCAATATTGTATATTAAGCAAGTGATTTTTATTATTTTTTTGAAAACTGTATTGATTTATTCTCATTCCTGTGTCAAAATTATTTTATGTATAAGTCTTTACAATGCTGTGGTGTCGGTTGCGATGCTACTACAGGACTTGTGTTGTCAGATTCCAGTTGCTGTCATGGACACGATTCAGGAATGAAGGTCTCTCTCATCCCCTTATTATACTCGTGTGGAATGCATGGGAATTCCTTCTAATTTAGTTCCACGGACAATATACTTCTTCCTACGCGTCTTCTCGTGTTTTGCTGTAGCCGTAATTTGGAGGCTCTACAACATAACCTAGTTTCCATCTTGTGCTCCAAAGCCTTTAAAGTGGAGAACAATGGTCACCTTGCTTTATTACGTTTAATTTGAAGAGAAAAGTACCTAAATGAAATGAACGAACGTATTGTGTCGTGAGTAGTTCACTGTTATATTTCTTCTTGTCGTTGCAATGACCAACTCAAGAATGGAGCACGAGGCTTGTTCATGTCGCCAGATTTTATTTTATTCAAACATCGTAACGTATTCTGATTGATGTGTAGGTCAATGTTGTGTATTAGATTGAACGTGGGAGTTTAGTTACCGAGCAGCGAACAGAAGTCTAATGTTTTTGTAATGGTTAAGACACCTACATCGTAACTAGCAGTCTGAAGTCGAATGTTTCTGCAATGGTCAAGACACCTACATCGTAACTAGCAGTCTGAAGTCGAATGTTTCTTTAATGGATAAGACACCTGAATCGTAGCATATTTTCATTACATTTTAATTATGAATATAGAAGTTTTAGTGTAGGAGTTAGGATGCTTGTACGTTTATGTTATGAATGTGTTTACTTAAGACGCTGGGGAAGAATCGTGTAATTTTAGCAGCTGATCCCTGCGGCTTGTATCATTTGGCTTTACTTTACAA
>VCRD01000806.1:93748-205867 GCA_006783055.1 Trinorchestia longiramus | reverse complement strand
TGTGTTACATGGGCCCTACAAATGGACTTCTTGTACCTCTACTCAGTGCTTGTTGTGTTGTGTGTTACATGGGCCTTACAAATAGACCTCTTTAACCTCTACTCAGTGCTTGTTGTGTTGTGTGTTACATGTGCGCGAAAAATGGTTGCAGTATAACTTGCTTTGCAGGACCTAATGGACACGCAGCAGCTGCTGCACCCCAATAACGTAGACAGAGATGCTCTACAGGACTACGCAAGAGAGGCCGCTGACTTCTCCACCAACTATCGCATGCCGCATCTCGACTTCGCAGTGAACCATTACGGTCACCCTGACGTAGCCATGTTCGACTTCACTTCCATGTTTGCTGCGGAGAACGCGTGCAGGGCACAGCAGGTGCAGGGCCACCGTCTCCTGATGGGGCTGGTGGGCGACAGTCTGCTTGAGGTTAGTTGTTGTGTCTTTCTTGTCGAATTTATTACCTTTCATAATAGTTATTATCCTCAGACCACGGCTGTAGAGCTTTATGTTCTTGTATTTATTGAGTCTTGGAACAGTGACCAAACTTCACCTACTACATTTAAGTGCAAGTTCACTGTTATTATAGGGTGACCTTAAAAGAATGGGCCCCACGTTCGTTTTTTGTGAATTTCCTACATTTCTTCAGTAATTGCACGTTCTAGAATGAAGAAGAAAAGGCCAAAGACATGCAAGTTTTAATCAGCCGTTTTAAATGTGGTAAACTAATTATAGTTGATTTTTTTTATTCCGTCGAGAGATTAAGAGATGAAGTCTGTGGGAAGTAGGAGCTGTGTTTGTTTGGCCGCCCTCCACTCAGTTATTATGTTTCCTAATTCATCATTTAGAAATTCCACTGAAACAATGCGTTTGTTCATAGTTTGCGATGACGAGAATGCGTTAAAACTAAGCATTATAGTATTTTCCTCCGATCATGTCTTTTGAGAGTATGTATTGAGACTTGTGGGATAAAAGCGTATAACACAGTGTATAATTACTATGTAGTTCTATCTAGTTCCACTTGTAAGTTATCATAGGGGTACAAAAGTTCTTTTGATGACCTTCACAACAGATTGTCAAAGCAATGAAATTTTGGTAGCATCAAGTTACGGTACTGAGTACCAAGATTTTTCTGTACAGCTTTGGGCGACACATTACTGCTGCTTCTTGATTTTTAGTGCTGGCCATAAACTTGACGTATTGCAGCTGTTGTAACTGCAACGTTGGCCAGATGTCCTCAGACTACTAAAGCGAGCGCACTTCATGGAATTGCTTGTCCATCCGAATAATTTCGTGGAAACAATATCTTGCTTGGAGTGACCTGAGCTTTTCTTTCTAGTGTACCACCGTGTATTGGAGTATTTCAGTGCAATATAGTCTGAACCACTAGAGCGTTGATAAACGTACATTAGCTGTACCAATGAGTATTTCCTCTGCAGTTATTAATCTGACATTACAGGTAATTCTTTTGCGGCCGGCGGCTTTTAATTAAGGTGGAAATTTTCGTTCTTGTTGAGATTTATAGCAAAGTTTCAACTTATCTCGGAACTTGAAATAGCTCAGGATTTCCACTTCTACACTGACTAAGTTAGAGACCTAAGATGCTATAAAATATTACTTACCTTTGCAGAATTCTTATTACATGACAATCACATGTTATTGTGATACAAACATTCAAAACTTTTTATCTTGGACACTGAAAGTAAATGCATTGTTTTGTGCAGCCCTTTTGGCCGACTGGAAGTGGCTGTGCACGGGGCTTTTTGAGTGCATTTGACGCTGCATGGATGATGAAATCATGGGCCAGCCTCGGACCTTCAGGCAATCCACTTGAGGTGCTGGCCGAGAGAGAGAGCATCTACAGGTTCCTCGCTCAGACCACTCCTGGAAACCTTGGTAAAGGTGAGTTCTCAACTATGCAGTCAACTTTCAAGGTCTGAGTTTGCAAGGAGAAGAGGCTTCAGCATGAAGCATGACCATATGGTGTCATGAATTGAGCTGCAAGAGTTGCAAGGTTGTTGATATAAGGATTTTTATCGTTATCTGTCGACGAAGTTATCAGACGAAAGAAGGCTGAGAATTATCCTTTTTCTTTCCTGTTAGCTCCAAAAATTTACCTGTATAACCATATATATGTACTAGCGTTCACACCCGTTTCAATAATTTATTTTATATGAATTAATACATATCTGTACACACTTATGAAAGCCATAAAAGTAGTTAGTTTTTATACTCAACCCTGTAAGTATCTTGCATTTTGCATTTCCACTTGGTACATTATTTATTTACATAATCCGCTTGTGCATTATATGTGCAGTCAGTGTTTAAAATTGTTGACTTGAATACTTACTGAGTACATTTCAATGTTGTTGTACATCACTAGTAAAGTCATTTGCGTGACCGTAACTGTTGAACCAAGACCCTAATTAACCTGTGCTCCATGTTGTGCAGACCATACCTCGTACACCCTGGAGCCGTGGTCTCGTTATCCCACCATCAACACCCGCGCCGTGCTGCCTTTCCAGGTGCGCCAGCTCTACTCAACTGACGATCCTGACAGCGTGGCGGCGTTCTTGACCAGCGAAACCTCAGCGGTGGCCCCGCATCTCCATGTCAGGCACGATGACAAGGAAGATCTTCCCAGAAAACGCAAGCGTAGAGGTGCGTTCGCTCCTCCCGAGCTGATTGTGTGGACGCAAATGTTCTTAGGTCGTGTGCGTTCATGCTAGCCACACGAGCACGTAGCTGTTGAAGACAAATATTTATAATCGTTTTAGTATTTGTTTCTTTTCATGTGTGCCCAATGCTTATGATGACAATCCCTTAAAACCTTGATGCACTGCCAGAGGGCTACTTGTTCATTGTGGGTCTGTAATCATGCCAGTGAGGCATAGAAGCGTGCCTTTTGCATGCTTATGTTTGCGCTCGATTATAATTTGTCACTATTGTTTTATCAGATTCGCTAGTGGACCCTGATGCTCTGCTTAATTGGTGCCAGCGACAGGTGTCCCATCTACCAGAGCTGACTATTGAAGACCTGGCCACCTCCTTCCAGGTGAACACAACTCCGTCATGTGTTGATATTGTCTCGGGTGTGAACTGCTACAAAGTCTTAAAATTTTGGGCATTCAGTTAGTGGCTCATTGCTATTATAAAGAGGATATTATAATAGGCGAGAACCAGTTGTACTTAATAAATGAAAATTGGCTAAATTTTTCACGTAAGTGTGATTGCGTTTCAAGCATCTCGGAGCAGTGCATGTATGAAAAAATATTCAATATGCCTTACTGGTTCTATTGGCGCTTGGGAAGCAGTGAACTTTCTCGACTGCACCTCGATTGGGAGTTTTGCATAATAGTGAAAATATGCAATATCCTATTTAATGGCTAATTCGATCTTTGTTTCACTACCTTTTGACAACCTGAAGACCATTTCGACCTAGCAAGACAGCATCGAGTAAGCTAGTTTAGTGCATCAGGGCCTAAACTCCGTGGAAGACTTGCAAGACTCCACTGGAGTAGTGTTCTGCAGGAATGGAAAATCTGTGTACGTAGTGTAAATTAAAAAACTCGCATTAGTGTTGAAAACGTTGAAGGAGCCGGACGCCCATCAGTTGTCGCAATTGTATTAAGATGAAGCACGGATCATTCATGGTTCATTTTTTGTTGTTAATGAAACAGTCGGTGATGGTAACGATAATTCCGATAATTTGCGATTTGAAGCAGTTTTTATACGATGGTTTCATCTACGATCTGTACATGGAAGGCTCAAATTTCCGCTGAAAATTATATTTTGAAGGCAAAAGAAGTGCCTGAAGATCCATGGAGACGTCAGATAACTCATACTTTTGGATTAGAATAAACTCTGAAACTAAAAGCTGGTAATTATTTGACTCGTACTTCTATAATGCTAGTGCACTTTGAAATAGGGAATAATATTCGTATTCGTGTAGGTCACCATTTGATTGGTAATGCTAGTTTCGACTCAAAAGATTTTGTTTACCGCTCTAACTTGCAGCTATTCGTTATCCTAATGCTCTTGATGAACGTCTTCGTGTTATTTTT
The DNA here is from genome assembly GCA_006783055.1 of Trinorchestia longiramus. Classification (NCBI taxonomy): domain Eukaryota; kingdom Metazoa; phylum Arthropoda; class Malacostraca; order Amphipoda; family Talitridae; genus Trinorchestia; species Trinorchestia longiramus. The sequence goes on along the minus strand of VCRD01000806.1, from coordinate 201,806 downwards.
GTGAGGTGTACCCACTAATCTTCATTATGAATGAGTATTTATGCCATTTGACTTGGCAGGACGGTCTGGCTTTGTGTGGAATACTGCACCGCTACAGGCCAGAGCTCATCCCTTTCGCTGAGCTGTCGCACCAGAGCAGTGCTCTCAACAACCAGCTCGCTTTTGATGTCCTACAGTCCGAGTACGGCGTCCCCTCTGTGAGTGTATCTCATTAACCCTTTAGCGACGAATTTCTTTATCTAGTTCCTACTTTTAAGCTCACAAAGACCGTCTGTACACTGATGAAATGAAGCACGCTGAGAGCCAGGCAGCCAAAAGAACGACGCTGTAACATGCCGCCGCGGTCAAACCTAGTAGCAGCCTCATATTGCTCACTGTTTAATTATTAGAACAATTCTCCCAAAGACCGTAAAAGAGGACCGTATGGTCCTTTTAGTCGCTAAAGGCTTAAGGCTTGATAATTTACCTGTCAGTGTATATTGAAGATTTTGATGATCCTGAATGTAGGTTTAGTCTCTATTTCTATAAAGGGGATGCTATTAGTGCCTCTCTTCGCCATCATGCCTTGAAAACTAGCATTCTTGAAAGGAATCCTTCGTAAATAACATCAGCAATGCTGGTTACTGGAGTTTGTTGTGGGTACAGTTTCGGTCGTTTGGAGCTTTTACTTTTTGATTTCCACTCCACCTTTTTGAAATTGTTAAAAACTATTACACGCTAAAATTATCAACACCGACTTCGAAACGTTACAGTTTTATAGTTCTCAGCAACTTTTTGAGAACTTGAATACGGTGAAATTCTTAGAACCTAACACGCGCTAAAATTATCAACAACACCGACTTCGAAACGTTACATTTTTATAGTTCTCAGCAACTTTTTGAGAACTTAAACACGTGTTACTAATGTTCTTAAGTAATGACTTGTGTGATATGCTCAGCTAATGACTGGCACGGAGATGGCCGAGTGTGAGGTACCAGACAGACAAAGCATGATCTGTTACCTGTCGAGGGTGCACCACGCTCTCCGGGGTGAGCTGCCTCACATCCCACATCAACAGGTAAGATACTATTGTTAATTCAGCTTTCTGCTAGGAACGGGTGGTAACTTTTCCATGTGTCATGTTGGATTTGAGTAAGTTTTTGGGCACATTGCTGTAACCCGTGAATAATGGAAACTGGTGGAATTGTGATAAAAATGGGTTTTATTTGGTAATTTGTTTTTGAAAAAAATAACATGCCACTGTACTAACTCTAACCTAACGCTAGTTACTGAATTACTTAAAATAGAATAGAATTAGACTATAGGAACGAACCTTCTGGCCCATTCTTGGGTCGGATAACACTTCGATAATTATTCGGTTACCCAAGTTCCATGCCGTAATTCTAGCCGCGTCAACCATGACGGCAGCGGGATTCGAACCCGGGTCTTCCCGCTCGCAAGCGGATTCGCTCACCAGTCGATCAAGCTGGCGATGATTTACATACGTTACCGTTATAAAATTGGCTTTTTGTTAAGCACATCACCTTTTGTAGATCTGAGATCCAGCTCTCGTAGTTCTCCATGCTAAATTATACCCCAATTCTCGTGTTCTTCTAACCTTTGCTTCTCTGACGTTAAGACAAGGTCTAAGTCCGCGCATTTAAGGCAGTCTCAAATAATTAGTGGCTAACGAACATCCTTCACCCTGGTTCATGGTATCCAGCTCTTCCCACTTCATCTATGCGCTATCCCTCGATTTACCTCAAGCACTACTTCTTCAGGACTTCATCACTTTCTTCATCAAACTCTGGTTACTTCTTTCCATATGCCCACCACTTCAAATTTGCTCGCTGAACCTGACTTTCAACGCTCCTAATTTCTCATGCCATTAAACTGTATCATTCCTACCATACTTCTCAGTTGTCTCTCTCTCTCACACGTCCTACCTTCTCTCTACTGCTCACTGTTCTTAAGTGTCTGAACCTTACGTAACGGTCAAATATTCGCTCTGTCAATATCTTATTTTTGCTGTTCACTGTGTCGTCAGCGAAAAGTGTTTTAATTACTCAACATTAGGTTCTCTTACTACAACATCCATTTGGCTGTCATCCATTCTCTCCATGCAGACTTCATAGCTCCACATTACATCTCTATTAACTTTATCTCACGTTTTCTGAAATTCTGTTAACGCCGTATGTGTCTTTTGTCAAATATTGGTGAATAAATATTACACATATTTCATTAAATACTTCAAATATACTAGTTAAACAGCTAGCTTAAAGAAATGCATATAAGGACCAAAATAACGATGTTGGCCGATTTCAGTTTTTGTATTACCGATGTCGGCCAAAATTATATGAATTGGTCACTCCCTAGCTACATGTGGGTCATTGCTTCAAAACTTACGTTTTTACAGGATGCCTTCGACGCTATTGATGAGCCTCCTTCCTTACTTCCGTAAGTACTGTCTAAGTTTAACCCTATGGTTCAAAGTCTGTTTAATTTCTCTTTAATTGAGTTGGTAATTATTTGGTGATTTTTTATCAGTATTTATATATTGATAAATTTCTAGACTTTGATATTAGTTCCGCTACAATTTAATTGAAACGAAGTGTAATGTTGTGCAAAAACCATCATTGGTGAAAGCACACTCCTTTTCGCTTCATTGAATTTGTCTTAACAGCAGAATTATTAAAGTTACAAATGCTATTCCCTATTTATTGGTGAGCTTTGTCTTTGGGTTAACTAAACTGGTCTAAGTCGCTATTGATATCGAGGAGTTATTGGTGTACAGTCGTGCTGGAGACCCGTGTATGAAGGTCCTTTAAAGTTTTGTGTAGTTTTGGTTCCTAGGATCTAATGTTATATCAAGGAGCATACAAAGAGGTATCCCCTCACACCAGACTAAACTACAGCTCTTGTAGTTGTTTGGAGCTTAATTCAGTCACTCTGTTGTGATGTATGTACATAGTACGTTGTTACATCTGTGTGACAGTGCTCGACCATTCGCCCATGTCATCAAAACACGCGTGTTAGGTATAAGTTCATACTTCAGTGAAGTCATCAATGAATTTTATTGTAATTTTTCAGCGCGCCTTGTGTGGTACCTTTGACGGTATTTGGTATTCTTATTCAAATTATTTTAACTGTTATCTCACAGAGGAAGTTTTCTCTGATTAGGAGAGTGTGAAAGTGTCCTGTAGATTATGAACGGTCCGAAGTATTTTATTGCAAATACGGTGGGTGGTTTTTTAGGCAAAAGTCTAAGCTTCGTTGGTCATGATGTTATTTGAGTGTGTGGATTTGCGGTTCTGCGTTCACGCCATCAACTGAAGTATGTAATCACTCAAGATGGAGCTAGCGTGCCATGTTGAGTGGATCGAAACTTTGGTGGTTGAGAGCTCAGCTCGGTATTGATTGGATGTCAACGATAGAGATTTGTATCTTCAAAGCGTATTTCGTTATAGACTAGGTTTCTAAGTATGATTAAGTAAAGTCGACATTTTGAAATCTTTCTAACTCTTCGTTCAAAAACCGGGAATGTGTTTCATACGTCGCTTAGTGTTTTTGTAATTTGTGTGTAGCACAGTGTTTATTTTGCCCGTGTGATATTTGTACGTGCGCTGTTAACTGATTTATTTTGATAAGAGGCACCTTGGAACCATTATATAACAATCATCATATTGGCCCGTCGTGTAATTTACTTCAGTTAAGCCTTACGTCATATTCAAGTACTCACTAATTATGGTGACGTCTGTGGGGTATGTTGCTACGTGGACTTTTTGACTGAAGAGTGATGCCTGGTCATGAGATGCTATGGTGTAAATTTTCAGTAAGCAATTTGTCTATGAAGTTCATGGATTTACTTATTGCCTGGTTACCTGTTTCTGACAGGTAAACTAGCATGAAACATTTGGTAGCGTAGCGTTGTAATTTCTGTGGTCAGGGAGTGATTTACTAAACCTTTGAAGTATTCTAATAAGGAGTGAAATATCTGTACGAGTGGCAGTATGATCTTTTGTTTTGCACTAAAGAGCATTGTGTCTGAATGTGTTCCATGATTTTTCAATTCTGCGTTTGGTTCTTTGTTACTTCAATCGCGACTTTTTCTAATTGCTAACAATTTGATGAATCGATGGGAATGGTATAGTGTCTGTGCTGGTATGAACAGTTAATGGAGTTCATGGAAGCTTGCGTCAGAATTGACACTATAAGGAATATGCGTGTAGAATTTTGCCATAGCGAAGCAATCTCGCGAAAACAGTTTCGGGTTTAAAATGCACCTCGAGTTTGCAGATTCAATGAAGTCAAATGGCTGTTTTATGTAATCAGAGCTCCCTCCTTCCTTACCGCAGTTCATAACTATTTTCGATTAGAATTGATTTCAATGTGCTCTGTTGAAACCACGTGTATTCTGTAGATGAAACTTCCCTTTGCCTAAGAATTCATCTTATTTTGTTGAGATACTCCAGTGATTGAAGGTCATCTAGGATTACATACATCAGGTCTTTTAGACGGCAACGGGAGGGTTGAAGTATTAACTGATGTAAGATTGTGCAGGTCACGGGAGCGAGGGCTCACCTGTCGAGTGCTGCCGGAGGACTCGACGTTCGCCACCTCCACCCTGGATAAAAAGAGCAAAAGATACCGCACCGAACGCCCTCTCACTGAACAGGTATGGCCATCTCAATTTATGAACGCATAGGTAAAGTTTTATCACGTGGTTGTTATCTCTACCTACTGATATAGCGGCTCTCGTGTGTATTTGTCTTGGACCTACTTTCAAGCATACAGGTATACTAACTTGTTCGTCTGTAGGATAATTAAGATAAGAAACCAAACACTAGAAGATTTGGATTCATCCATGGAATATAGGACATATCAGTTGTGACGTTCCCGTCTGTTTGTGGCAGTTTGGTTGATTTATTGGCACTTGATACCGGGTTTGACGTTCGAAATGTTATAGTGACGTGAAGCTTTTGGCTTGGTCAATTGCTCTATATAAAGTATATCTTAAAGGTAGTAATGTGATGCAAAGTTTATTGCGTAAGTTGTCCCCTTTTAGAGGGCAGTTTCTATGAGTGATACCAGGCTTTCACTTAGGGAAGCAACTTTGTACCAAGGCCGTTAGAAATTTATTTTTAATTAAAAACGCTCTCAGGATTGCTTGCGTACTATCAACATTTTCATCGGACAGTCGTAAAATGTCTGAAGAATGACGTTCCGATAAGCATAAAAGGCGCATGTAATATAAAAGTTCAAAACTAATATGCTATACGTGGAAAGTTATTTTTGGCGGAAGCATGGATTGTCGGTCACGTATCGTTTATTCTATTCGTCCGACTATTGTAGGCTGGAGTTCATCCAAAGAAACTACCGGAAGATAAGGGTGGGAGTGGTTTAGAGATATACAGATTTGTAGGAATTTTATCTGGAAATTTTGTTTTTGCTGCTTCTAATTATAAATTTTGAAGCTAATAAAAAATAGAAAAGTAAGTTTTGAAAATGAGATAAAGCGCCCTCAATTAATGATAAATTCAGCCACAACCATCCTTTGTCGGATGGAACGCATGACACTTGTTTAATGGATACGATCTACCTAATGCGTATGAAGATGAAGGTTTTGGGTAAGATTGTCAAGTAGCTTAAATGTACACCGAAATGTTAACTAGTATGTACTCGAATAGTGCGTGAGTCAGCACGTGATTTTTTAATGCTTGTCCGGCTGTTGTGTTAGTTTTGACCTACTAATGTGGGGGACCCTGCTTGTCGTAATACTGTAGTTATAGAATGGTCCATTATTCCTGACAATTATATGTCTGATGAATGCATCAGTATGAACGGAATAGGTGAGGCTAGGCAAATCACCCTTTAAACATGTGAGGCTAGAATAATTTGATCGAGATTCAGGGCACTTGAGGATTAATAATACTTGAGTATCGCAGTATCTGCCTGGAGTCTGCTGATGCAGAATAGGTTCTGTCTGATATAGTTGCATTCCGTCCTCCTTTTGGTCTCCTCAGCTTCTTTGGCCGGTCTTAGACTTGAGTCTTGACATTGGACGTTCTTTACGGCTTCTCTTGAAACCTTACTACCTGCGATAGATTTTAGTTTTCAAAATTTTTGATATGAAAAAGCTATGCAAACTGAGAATTGTAAAGTAATTTGCACTGAGGGTTCATTCGTAAATGATAATTGTACGTAAGATTTCAGATTATGGATGGTAATTTCTGTATGCGACGAGTTTTCTATTTATCTGAGGGTTTGTATTCACCTGAAACAGGAGGTGCGTTCACATGAACTATGCTAGCACGGTACGGTAGGTGAGCATTAAAGTAATAACTTCAGTTAGGATACTGTTTTGTTTAGACGTAAGTTTTTCCACAGACTTGACCACAAGGGGAGCTGAGAGACTTCTGTCAAGTACCATGGGGGAAATAATGTCAGGGTTCATTTGTTATAAATGTTACGAGGTTTAAGGGAGTAGCCGTTGCATTGACGCTGGCTGTATTAGCATTTGCTACATTGCAACATGTTAGCATTTGCTACATTGCAACATGTTAGCATTTACTGTACTGCAACATGTTAGCATTTGCTACATTGCAACATGTTAGCATTTGCTACATTGCAACATGTTAGCATTTGCTACATTGCAACATGTTAGCATTTGCTACATTGCAACATGTTAGCATTTGCTACATTGCAACATGTTAGCATTTGCTACATTGCAACATGTTAGCATTTGCTACATTGCAACATGAAGGAAGCTGCAGCAGCGAAGTGTCGCCGCGATGAGGTCGCCCAAAACCGAGCTGACCGCCTCGCGCGGCAGCGGCAGCAGCGAGAGCTGGACTCGGTGCGGTTCGTGCGGTCGATGCGGATGCTGCAGTACAGCGGACTGAGCCGGCCGTCCGTCCCTGCGTCTGACGAGGTGGTAGAGGTGTCCTACCAGCCGGACCAGGACTCGGGGCTCGCCGAGTACAGGAAGAATGCCGTACTCTCCATGCGACAGAAGGCCAAGGATCTCGAGAAGAAGATCTACTTCAGCGTGAGAACGTTTTTGTGATCGCTCACCCTCAGTGTTGCTGACTAGTGGGCATGGAGAAGGGGGATGGAGCGCTCGGCTAACACGATTTAAGTTCTCTACTAATTTGAATTGAGATAGGAACATAAGAAAGTTGATATTCACAAAAGACACTTGTTGCATTCTTGAATTCTTACTTGTTGAGATTAAGAGTAGGGTTCTTGAATATAGCATGATCAGTGACAGTTATGAATGATAATCTGCTTAGAAGCTTTCTCCTCACAAAGAGGGGTTGCCGAGTACGACATTTTCTACCTCATTCGCATCTCTGCGTCTTTGACTGCTCTATCTACCGTTCCACATTTATTCCTATTCCCCACACGTCTCTCATTCAACCTCTAGACTTCATCAACGCTACCCAATCTGATATAAAGTATTAGGTAGTGCTCTCACTACACCCATTCATTTTCAAACCTGCTGTTCGCCTTTTACGAGACTCGACCGACTCAAATGAAGAATATTTTAAGTATATATCAGTTCTGCCCTCAGTTCGAACTCCCAACACTGCTGTAAAGCCTTCAAGTATTTCAAGACATGGTGCCTATTACCCACTACTCCGCTTATTGCTGCTGTGCACAACTGTACATTCACAACATTTTATCTTCTAGCATTGCTCAATTCAATCCCACGTTCTTTTACATGATATTTATGCTCCTCTAGCACATGTTATCATTTTTGCTAGTAGTTTTATTTTCTCTTCTATCGTTTTTTATAAAATACAGTCACTCACTAACGGAATTTCCGCACTGAATCTACCGATAGTATTCTATCACAAGCAGAATGTAATATTCAACTTATGTGGATGACACTAACGGCGGTCAACTTAGGATTGACGTTGAAATTATGTCGCCGTTTTTGCAGCACACACACTGCAAATACACTAAGAGATACATGAAGACTTTATGCTATTCTGTCTTGACTCGCTGAACATATTTGTTTCCACCCTTCTGTCTATCTAACAATGTGGAACAACACTTCAAATGCTCATTAAGATTCCATCAGAATCTTGTTGAATGGGACAAGTTAAAGCGTACTGTCCTATAGGTTTCCAAAGTCAAATTTTTTGTGCGTCTATGACATTCTTTGACACTGTCAACTCGTAGGCTAACTGCAAGTAGGCTCTTTTGCATGAGCAGTTAAAAAATGAAGCATCGTAGTAAATTATTTTTGGAGGAAAATTCCCTAAGTTACTCACATCAGGTATTATGGAGTAGCTCCGGCAGTCAAACAGCCCTCGAGTTAAGACTCTTAGTTCAGAGCCAGGCCTGCACTAGACGAAAATAAGAGACTGTAACTCTTTTCAAGTACATGCTTGTGTTAATATCTTACGACTTCAAATCATGCCGAGTACACTATTATGTAAAGATGATTGTAAGATCGAGTACGAAGCTGTGAATATGTCCACTTTTTAAATATCTTGGTTATGGAACATGGATACTAAGAGAATATTTCAATGTAAACGAAAGTAAAATCCGTGCCTCTCTCCCCCTTCGCCGGCCTCTCCACATGCCAGTGTTCAGGTGTTTTATGTGTAACTTCTGGCGTGGCTGCTAACCCTTGTATTAGTGTGTTGTTTCATTTAATTTGCTCGCGACTGAATAAATGAAAATAGCAGTTTGCTCCGATATTTATTTTTAGTGTAGGTAAACTTTACGAACTCAAAATTTTCATAGTATTTTTGTTACTCGTGAGTTTACCCATCGAGAGTAAACAGTGAAGCTAAAATAGGATGGCCATCAATGTGCGAAGACAAAATTTTTATGGTCTCTCTTTAAAGCTAATTCGAAGGCTTGAACCTTTTTATTAATTTTCGTATCCTGGCACTTGCTTGCAAGTATGGTCATATTTTTAACTAATAGTGTTACGTATTAGAATAATTCCAATATCTTGAAAATAGTATTTTGTGGCGAGCCTGTTTCGTCATTGAGGCTTCAATCTTTTTACTGGTTGCAATTTTTTCAGAATGTATAATATTTTTCTTTGATTTTAAATAGGTGTTGTATGATGTAAAACCGTTAACTTTAATAACTTAGGTTGGAAATGTCTTGCACTCGACAATATGCAGTTAAACTAAAACCTACTGTTAATGTAAGCATTATGAAGTGTGTTGATGTGTCTAGCTGTCGGTTTGAGCATGCACGTACTCGATAAATGTATGCGAGATTAATTGTCCTTCTTTCTTTAGAACGGTACATTTCTGTTACCAAAGTGTAGTGTAATCAACCTTGTCAACTGTGCCGCCTCAGCCGTGCTTGTCTATCGATCATGAAAATATATACTTTAATTCTTTCCATTCAAGTATACAGTGCAGATATCTCGGAGTTTCAATTCATAGTGGCAACATTTTAAGAGTAATGATAATGCTTCACGGGACAATTTCCGTTTTCTGTGCTACAAATTGAAGTAGAGGCTCGTAGGGGCGCTTCAGTAAGCTCGATGAAAGTTTAGCCTTACTCCGGGCATCCAGTATTGTAGTATGCTGGACTTATCTTTCGTCCGCCAATGATCAGGCAGAAACAGACCAAGTCGGTTATGGGAATTGAACCCGGGTTTTCTTGCATCACAAGCGGGGATGCACATCACTCGACCATTGAGGCGACATGGCTCTCATTGCTTATGAATTATCAGGATTCAGTTAACTTACCTTCTAGCGAATATTCCGTGACACCCTACCCAGAGATTTTCTGTAGACAGCACTGTTTTGGTCCACGCCCTCATCAGGCTTCACTTGGTGTTGCACGAGGCTTAGTAAAAGGATGATGATGATGGGTGGACTTACCTGGTGTTACTTCCGTCTTTACCGATTCGAGGCGACTTTTATTAAGTGTACAGCAGTGAGCTCATTGTGGCTGTCCTTGTCAGCTTACTATGGGAATGCGGTCCTGGAGGATGACTTCGGCTGACTACCGTAGGGTCACGAACGATTGTGTGGGGCATTGAATTTTTTATTAATCATGATCTTGCTGTTTCTTACGCCCCTCATCCACTGACTTGTAGATGGACGGTTCACCGTAGCAGTAAAGTATGATATTTTAACTTTGGGTCTTCTACTACTATTCTCCTGTACTTGCTTCATTCATTTTTTTGCAAATCCTCGTAAGTACTACAGTTACTACTGTTGAAAGACGTAGTGACCAAGGTGGTAACACTTAGATGTTGAATCGCTACTAGTGGTTACCCATCAAATGAGTAGAGGGGACTAACCCTTGGATCCGGCATGGATTGATCATCGCAATGGATTAAATCTCTTATTTTATACCAGACACTGTTGTTTGAAGGCTCAAGTCTCGGGAAGTACTGACGTTAATTCAAGTTACGAGGCCCTCTAAGTGTTGCTTGGCCCAGTGATACAGAGTGAGCTTGGCTGTTGAGTATTGTTGTATCGTATTTACCTTCACGGTACTTCCCTGTAATATGCCACGAAATTATTTCTTTAAGTTTTGTGTTTGTGTTGAATTAACGAGCATTTTTATTTTGTAATTACCAGATGTTATCCTAGAAGAAACTGTGTGACCTACTTTTTTCTTGTGTTTTCGGTTTAAAGAAAGGTGAGCCTGTTCGATACCGAAATATTTTTTTTGCTTCTGTATCTCACAATGTGTGATTTGAGAAGAATGACTTGTGTGTTTCTCCTTTACCTCCTTTTCGGTTTATGAATTAAGCCACGTGAATCATTTTGTTTCATGCTTGAAAATTTGCTTGAAGCCATCATGTTGACTGGGTATACCAAATCGACGACTATTGCCACTTGAAGCAGCCTGATGCCTCTCAATTTTATTGTGATATTTCCCCGTTTAAAATTAGATGAGTAAATGTAGTGTGAATATTTGATGACATTTTTCTGTAGAACTGGCACTCAATAATGCCGACCACTGAAAGGTGTCGAGTTTACGTCACAATTCATTTGTTTGGTTCTATTTTAAAAAAATTGACATTACAATTTTGATAGTTTGGCTGCGGAATCCAGGCTTTTTCACCACATTGAATTGGATGATAGTGACGCCTAGACCACTTCTTCATTTTAGTCAAAGTTGGGATTTTATTCTACTGCATTCATTTCATGAATTTTGTTAGCAAGGAATTTTTATAGCTAATATATATATATATACATATATATATATATATATATATATATATATATATATATATATATATATATATATATATATATATATATATATATATATATATATATATGTATATGTATATGTATATGTATATGTATATGTATATGTATATGTATATGTATATGTATATGTATATGTATATGTATATGTATATGTATATGTATATGTATATGTATATATATGTATATGTATGTATATGTATGTATAGAGGTTCCGTGCACAATATGACTAATTAATCGTCATATTTCGTCCAGCTAAATAAACCAGGAATATATATCGATAATGATAAAAATAATTCGTTCAGCCAGAACATAAGCTGCTAAGGTTAAAGTGTTCCTGCTCCTCTTCCATCTGAGGCACCATTAATGTCCAGCATGTCCATGTCATCTGTAGTTCCGCATACGGGGTGCGCCATGCCCCAATGTCCGTGTTGCTAGGGTGCGCCATGCCCCAGTGTCCGTGTTGCTGGGGTGCGCCATGCCCCAGTGACCGTGTTGCTGGGGTGCGCCATGCCCCAGTGACCGTGTTGCTGGGGTGCGCCATGCCCCAGTGACCGTGTTGCTGGGGTGCGCCATGCCCCAATGTCCGTGTTGCTGGGGTGCACCATGCCCCAGTGTCCGTGTTGCTGTGTTTGTGGGACACAAATGAAGACTTCTACTTCCTCCTTAGTTTTACTCTTAGAGATCTGGAGATGTACTGGAATTGTGAACTTCTTGTCACCAGGTTTGCGTATCTAAGCTCATTTTACTTTGATCTACTTTCTTGTTTTTAACTGTAGTTTAACACATGTACATATGTAAATGTACCCCGTCTTGAGTGAAATTGACGATTTCTGTTTGCAATTGTGCGATGTTTAAGTGAATCATCTTACGTAGACATTTTCTAACAGTTGAGCGTTATCGTTTTCATAACAGTACATTCTATAGTTTGGTTTTGCCTTTATGGGCCTATTGTACATGTGGATTGTATTTGTTGGTATGTTGGTAGTGTTTTGTTGTGCGATGACTTACTGTAGCGGTCGTGTGACACGCTCTTCTCCCACTATGTACTCGCGAGGGTGCTTAGGTTGAGTGTTCAGTTGTGACTATTGCCACTTCTGCAGTGTTGGCCATGATGTCCTGTACTGGGTAGCGTTCTATAATTCCGCAGGTCATCGATGTCAGTATTTCCATTCTTTATTCTGAAGATTTAATAGATGCGTTACGCAGCAACCTCCTACACGGTTGTCAACCCGTTCTTGGTTTTTCACGTCAATTTACGCGAGTTTTTTTTAACTACCACTGGTTTTTCATGTCAATTGACGCTTTTCAAATAATTCTTCCGCGCGCGAATAATGTTAAAATGTTGATTTTAAATGTTTCCTTGTTTCTTAGTTGTTTTTTGGTTGTTTGGAGAGAAAAACATTTTTTTGATTTTTCGTAACCACTGGAGGTACGCTATGTGTGTGTATTAATGTGACCACGAACGGGTTAAGTGCTTGTGTTACAGCGTTCTCTTGGCTTTTTCTTATTGATTGTAGTAAAATATCACTTGAATTTTATACTTACAGCAGTTATTCATATAGAGTATGTCCTCGTTATGCGGTAGATTTGCGTTCGTGAAAACCTTACAGCAAATCAAAATTACCGTATATCGAACACATTATAACATGTAATAATAGGAAATGTGTTCCAGCACGTCGGAAGGCACCCCTACAGACATAAAATAGTCACCGTAACTGAATTTAATGGATAAAGAATTACCGTATAACGAGGACTTACTAGTATGTTTATTTTAACACAATGGTACCACTTCCACGTAATTTTAAATTCATCCTCGCTAAACTTAGCGACGTTTTTGTAGTGAAAACAGGGTTGAATTCTCGTCATTTTAACCACTAAGATGGCCCGAGGCTGAGATCCAGGAATCTAAGCACTATTTCCTTTTCAGATGGCTCTTCTCTTTTGTTGAAACAGTCACGCTTGTGAACGAGATAAATTTATGAAGATACACAATAGTTCTCGCATCACACTATTGTTTTTGATGAACAGTTGTCGCATATCATGTCTTGCGTCACACTGTGTTGTATTCGTCAGGGTGGAGCTGAACCACCCACTGCGCCCCGCGGCAGCAGGGGAGGTGCTGTGGACAGGGAAGACTTCGACGACCGCGTCAAGTATCTCGAGGCTAAGTTCAAAGGAGAGCCTCAACGCTACCGCGTCGACAAGAAGCCCAAGGTAAGCTGCGTCAGGGGGGGGAAGGGGCTCGTCTTTGTAGTTTGCTCTGCTATGGTAGAATTATCAATGCATGGTAACCTACGGGATCTGATGTATTCATGGTAGAGCAAAATTATCTCACATATTTGTAAGTTTAATGAAAGTGAAGTAGAGTGAAGAAGGGAATTTTTTTAAAGAAATTAAGCAAAATAACATACGGAGATTTCGAAAACAAACTTTTTTTATTACTCTATTTCGTATTTTTTAAATCTACTACTGTGTCTGAACATTTTGCTGCATTCTGTTGTTATTTTCCTGACTTTAGAACATTTCTTAGGTTCAGACTGAGTAGAAAAAGGTGGAGCTCCGTTCACCTGAATCTGATCTGTGTCCGGCATTGATGATTTGTAAACTATTTAATTTCTGGGATGAAGTTTGGCTGTCTAAAGTCAGAATTGTCACTTTCTACCTAATGTATATTAAATTATACTCATTTTTGAAGTTCTAGTTTAATAATCTTTAGATGAAATGGAAGTAACTCTCAATTCAAGAGTTGAGTCTGATCTTGCAATTAAGTTTAATTTTTTCTGTCACGCTCGATTTGTATGAAGTTCAGAATATTTGTCGGTTATTCAGACGATTTTAGACTATAGGGGGTAGTGGCCAACACAGCAGTTAAGGTACAGCGAGTTGACCAACTCTTGGCTTTAGTGGCGTCTGGTCCTGAAGATCGTAGGTTGCACTCACTATAGGTCGTGGCTGACGTAATGGGCTCACCAATTTGAGATGTTAGAGCCATGGGATTTATTCCTTTCAAAATATTTAACTTTTCTTTTAAGTTTACAGTGCTCAGACTTTTTTAATCGTGATTCAGAGATTCTTAGATCGGGAGATGCTTTCGGTAGAGCGTCACCACTTAGTTCATTCTAAAACTAAATTAGTAATTTTGTGGGAAACATTTAGTTTTACTCGAATTGATTTTGTAAAACTCCGATAACCTAGAACGAAGAACTGAACACAAACAAGAACAAGTAGTGGGGATAGTGTTCATCAATCTTCACATTCCAGGACATGGTGCGGGCGATTGGACGTTTGGAAAAGACAGACTGGAACTTGGCTGCTATAGAACGCAAGATCGAAGACAACCCCCGGCCGGCTGTGAGCGGCGAGGCAGAGCGGGTACCCAAGTGGAGCAGGGAAGCCTATGATGAGAAGGTGCGACTGGGTGTGGAGGCTGCTCTTGTGTGTGGATATAAGGGTGTGTGCGTGTGGCAAGATGTAGGTATTTGTTAAAATTGTTTCATGAATGGAAGCAATTAGAATAGAATGAGGCCATAGGAACGAACCATCTGGCCCATTCTTGGGTCGGATAATTACTTCGATAATTATTCGGCTGTTTTACCCAAGTCCCATGCTGTATTTCTAGCCGCGTCAACCATGTCGGCAGCGGGATTCGAACCCGGGTCTTGCCGCTCGCAAGCAGATTTGCCCACCAGTCGACGATACTTAGGATCATCATCCTATTCGATAGCGTCCTGAAAAACTCTGTGTATGGAACAGATGACTGCAGCAGTAACTGAGTTACATGATGCAGCTTGAAAATGTTGAAGTAAAGAAAGATACATCGACCGAATATGTGGAAATAAATAGCATATATTGGATTTTAATTTGAATCAGTTTACCTTAAGTTATCTGTGAGATATTTTTGACTTCTGGATCCAAGTTTGATGGTTAGGCCAAATTTACATTTAAAATGCAACTAATCTACATTTTCAACACCCAGCACAAAGCCTGCTGATCCCACTTGCCTCAACTGTGTAGTTCATATAAAAGCATCCTTTGTTTAGGAGTGATATGAGCGCAGCAATAGAAAGAGAAAAAAAATATGGCTATAGAGATTACACTAGTGTGTGTCAGAAAAAGAACCAAACGAAGAATGCTTGTTTTCTATACAGCATGTCGCTACTGTTTGGTAGCTACCGCTTTATCGTGTTGCTTTCTAGAGCGTTGTGCATAACTTTAGGTTCAGGTATTTTTGTAGCATTTTCAATTGCGTGACGTAGCTTCTTACTTCGAAAGTTGTCCTCCTTTTTCCATTAATAGTCTCTGATTATTCAAGGGTCGCTTGTTGTTTCTGAAGTGATAATTTTGATGCAGTCGTCCTTCGCAGTACTAGATCTAATCCTATGTTTTAGGTGGCTCAGAAGCGCCATCTCGCTTAGGAAGTTCAGGCTGAAGCGTACCCTTGCATACAAAACTGCATTCGTCGTATGTCGAAGTTTAGATCGCGAGTGCCGTTTGCATATATTGTTGAGTGATGAGGACTGACACCATTTTCTTCCGACCCTTTCTGCAGGTGTTGAAATATTTCGATTGATAATTCTGTGGACTGGAATTTTTTAGCGTGGCTGCTGCAGTCACCTGTAGTCATTCATACATGGGCTACAACTGTTTCTTTTCTTGATTATTTCTTGGTACATTTTTAAGTTGATCACTCATCGAAATTTAGGAGCATCTCATTCACCTTATGAGTAAAACTAGTAAAGAGGTTACAATAAACCTGTTTGAAAATATGCTTTATTATGAAGCGCTCATATCGATGATAGATCTTGCTCTGGTTTGATGCATAGTGGTTCACTGGCTTCATATAAATTCTTTAACTTGTGTTCTTACCTTACAGATGAACACCATGGAGCGGAGATTGAGAGCAAATGGTGAGAAGGAGGAGACCATCGCGAAGTACAAAGACGTGGACGCGTACCTCAAGCGCCTGGAGAACAAGTTAAGGGAGGGCTCCACACTCGACGTCGGCCTCAAGGGTCACAACAAGGTGTCCAATCTGGCTTCACAGCTGTCATCGAAGCTCACCAGTGCCGGCCCTGCTACCGAGAAAGCAAAACTGGTAGGTTTAGGACAGGAGCTCCCAACCTTTCTCTGGCCTTGTACCCCTTCAGTATTTCGACAGATAAGCATGTACCTCTGAATTTTTTATGACAAAGGCGAGTAGAAAAATAAAATTCCACTGAATTTTTGATAGAACTTTTAGGTTTTAGGAACTATGAACTAACATTACATGTACCCCTTAAGATAAGCAAATAAACCCCTAGGGGTACATGTACCTCAGGTTAAGAACCCCTGATTTAGATAACGAGGATTCTGGTTCAAGTGTTTGTGACAATGAGAAGGAGGGTGTGCCTATTAATCAGAGGCGTCTTGACACGTGTAGTTTTTAACTCCGAGTGACCGGTGCTAGCGCTACTTCCGAAGTGTTCCAAAATGCTACTGGCTGTACGATTGAAGGAGCTTCAATGATGAAGCTGTCAATTGTTTGTTTTTCCCGTTAAATAATTTACTGCTGGTGTATTTTGAAACGGTCATGAAAACAGTCCAATTAAGAATATACCTAATAATTTTATTAGGGTACGTGCGAAGTTGTGTGTTGGACAAGGTAATGTTTTTATAATACATACTAAGTATTTATTAATGTAACTCAAGTTACCTCTGACCGTACATAGTAATTGATTGTGATTGTCACCTTTCAAGACAAATTAATACATCAACTTGAGAAGAAGAGATTCATGGAAAATTAACGGTTGTTGTTGTGGCTGCTGGCTGGAAAGCTTGGCAATCTGCCGTAAATTAACTGGTAGCTCTTTAATTTTTCGGGTTTAAAACTGATCTCAAGACCGCAGGCTAAGAAAAAGAAAAATTTTGCTATTCCTTATAGTATAGGAGGCTAAGGGTAGATTGACAATATGATCCCTGTGGTTGTTTGAAGCGCAGGCCTACAAGTCACTCATACATCACCAGCTCTTTCTTCTTAGGAGTGTAAAGGAAGTTTCTGACGCATGCGATAGTGCGACACATGCAGTGTCTATGTCGTGAATCTGGGTCAGCTCAACTAAAGTTCGAGGTTTACAACTCGCTTATATTCAGTGAAATCTGACATAGGCAATAGTAACAGCCTTCATATCACACAAGCACAGTTTTGTGGTGTTTAGGAACTGGCTTGTTTTCATTTAGATGTAACTATGTGCATCAAAATGAAAGTGAATGCATCCAATAAGAAGTGTGTGCATTAAGATCGAAATGTATGCATTAACATGGAAGTGTGTACGTTATGATGGAAGTGTGTACATGGAGATGGAAGTGTACGCATTGACATGGAAGTGTGTACATTGAAATGGAAATGCATGTACTAACCTGTTTGCTTGTTGAGGCGGGACCGGCGGCGGGGAAAGCGCCTGTGGTGGTGCAGCTACCTGTCAACTCGTCTGACATGTGCTACTTCTGCAACACACGCGTCTACCTCGTCGAGAAGCTCAGCGCTGAGGGGAAATTTTTCCACAGGCACTGCTTTAGGTGCCATTATTGTAACGTGCTTCTCAGATTAGGTGAGTGCTTTAGGTGCCATTATTGTAACGTGCTTCTCAGATTAGGTGAGTGCTTTAGGTGCTATTTTTGTAACGTGCTTCTCAGATTAGGTGAGTGCTTTAGGTGTCATTATTGTAACGTGTTCCTTAGATTGAACAAATGCTTTACGTGCAGCAGATTTCTCCTCACACTAGATATGAGGGGGTTTCATTGAAGTAAAACAATATCTCTTACGGGTGTACAATTTCTCCGGACGTTATTAATGAGCTAAGAGTTCAGAGATGTCACGTTATTAGTTTTCATGAAAACATAATACTTTTAGAAAAAGTTGTACTATTAAGAATGAACACGCCTAAACTTATATATTTTGTACAGTTACGATTAAAGAAAACTTAAAAAATACTTCAGTACATGCAATGAGGACGTCCATGTGATGTGTGAGTGCGAAAAAAAGTTGAATGAGAGAGTGGTTGTTCTGATCGCCGACCTTCTGACAACTTTTTATGATGCCGACACTGGGATACGTAATTCATTATTGAAGTTGTACGTAGTAGATCCTAAACTCTTGATATACTTTACTAACCGTTTTGAACCATTTTTACTACACATACGTTAGGAAGTTCTTAGTGCAACATAACAGTGTAGGATATGAGAATTGCCATTCGAGCTTGCTCTGTGGCTCCGGTAGTTAAACCAGGAATATAACAATAATACGAGGTTGCTGTGTGGCTGCGGTGGTTAAACCAGGAATATATTAACAATAATACGAGGTTGCTGTGTGGCTGCGGTGGTTAAACCAGGAATATAATCTATACTATAATAAGAGCCGCGTCCGTCTGTCCGTGTGTCACACTCTTCTAACCGATAGCTTTGATAGCAACAAGGATAAATTCCCTTTCACTTGCATTATGATATCCAGAATACACAATAGGTTTATTTTTACGAATGAAAATTTTCGTTGGGCCTTTTTCTGTTGAAATTCATCGTGATGCTTTGATATTTTTAGTTGATAATGCGAAAAGAAATGTTATAAATTAGTTTGACCATTAACCTGGTTACCACTTAGTATAAGGCCAAAAATTTTGGAAATTGAGTTATTGTTTTCAGAATTGTGATTTTCTTGAAAATAGTTTTAAAAAGGTACCTTACTTATGGGCCACCATGTATAATAGACGCTCTTACGGATTTATATGAGGAAATTTCGTAGGGTATACATGCATTGTAGGCATTGTATTGTGGATACCAAAGGCACATCCATCAATGGGGAAACTTTCGCAAAGCTCGCGTCCACTGGCAAATTAAAATGAAAAATTTAGTAAAAACCGTGAAAAATTAAGTAAAAATTTAGTAAAAACAATAATACTAGTTTGCTGTGTGACTCTGGTGGTTAAACCAGGGATATAATAATATTACGGGGTTACTGACGGTGTGGTCTTGCAGGGAGCTACATCTACGACAGGGAGGGCAGGTATGGGGGCCGCTTTTTCTGCATCCCTCACTTCGGTCTCACCGGCCCCAGGAAGGCGGCAGCTGGAGCCGTGAGTACACAGCCTCTCACACCTCCATGTGTCCTCACTAGATTAGCCTCTACTATTTCATTTTCTATTTTACATTATTTCTGTGTTATTTTACTTATGTATGTTATTGTCTTAGTTTGCGTTTTTTCTATTTTACATTAGATTCATTTTTACTCTCTCTACGTAAGATTGTTTTTAGTTTGTCTGATTTTACGGCCTCTCTTATATGTTAATCTTTTTCCTGTTTCAATTGTATTGAAGGCACGCATTATGATTCATTCTATGCATATTGTGCGTTACATTATTCGGTGTGTGACAAAGTATATTTTTTTGTTATCTTATTAGGTATTGCGGTTATACCGCTGGCCACATTAGTGATCTAGCCTCCACTGTGCTCATTTCTTAATTTTTACTCATTGCTTTATTTTTACAATCTCACAAGTCAGAAGAATTTTCATCTTCTTGAATATCGATTATGCATTTCATTTCCCTATCCGTGAGCGTTAAAATCCCATTCACTGTTTGTCGAACTAATGAGCGCTAAATTTGAATGAAATAGAAGAGGAACACACGAGCTGAGCTTAGTCCACACACTTTGCAGTCTTGTAGACTAGACCTGCTCGTCACTCGCACCTTCCCCACACAGTTCAGTGGACCTCTGTAGTGTCTGTCATTGTGTTCGGGTTAGACTTGTTCCACCTTCTATACCTCACTGTGCTGGCAAGCGCAACCATGATTGTATCTGGCACGCTATTGCATCTGAAGTGGCCAGTACTTTATGTAAGGTGGTACAGCTGCAAATATTAATAAACGTATAGTAAATTTCTCTGACTTATAATATCAGTCAGACACTCGCCAGTGCAGTGTATCTATTGATAGGCAAACAGTTAATGCATTTGAGAGCAACTAGAGTGACTGCGCTGTTGTATTGAGAATATAAGCTAAATCTTAATTTCACTGTTGCAGTTCTTTCATGCGTGTATGGTTCTAGCGCACAACAATCAGTTGATTTCCCAGCTGTGATGCAATACGATCAGAGTAACAGTTAAAATGCCTTCGCGATTGGAGTCAATCATATTCCCATCGCAGTATGAATTAGATACAAGTGTATGAATTTCGCATTACTAAAAAATAACCATATGCGTTTTTGCGTTTTATAGTTCTGAAAAAAATCCGTCCTTGTCTGTCGTAGTGCCCACCCTGAACAATCCTGCACTGCATATCCTGGGAGTTTATCTAAATGTTTACTGCGTATCGCTAAATTAGTGTGCTGGAATTGGATGAATATGTTAACACACTTATGCACCAACTCAGTATGATTTTTAATGTATCCAGTTGCAAGGGACCTCGGTTTGGGAACCTCTAACATAGAACTGTCAGCCGACATCACTCGGTCAAATAGAGCACCTGACATCTTCTCTCCCACCCACCGCAGGATAACTTTTAGCTTCACGTAAACTTTTTCTCTAGAGCGATGTAATAGTTGCCGCTGCACCATCTGTAGCTTGTAGCTTGGGCATCAGATAAGGCACAGTGCACTTCGCTAGCCATGCGATGGCAGGTGGTATCCTTGTGTGCACCGCAAAAATTGGCTGTAGAAACAAAACTCAAGTATGGGAAACTATAAACCGTCTTCAATTGTTCGTGTTGTAGGACAAGAGGAGCTGCAAAGAGTACAATACCACGTATTATGTTGCTTCTCCACAACTCTTGAAGGCAGAGGTGTAACTGCCTTCGTGTGATCTGATTTCTAAAGCCAATTTGTTAACAAAAAATTTATAAAAAATAATGAAAGCATAATGGTTTATCTATTACTTTTTAGCTTGCGACTTTTGATTTATACTCGTACTTCACTTTTTGGATGATGGACGAGCCATAATTTTCCGAAGGTTAGTATCTGTGCCATTTTTACGCGAGTTTGGGTAGAACCGATCTGCTAAATATCACCTGAAGATACACTCGTGGCATTTAATGAGACTTGATTCCAGACAGAATTTGAAGGTAGCGACAGCTTGACGGCAGTGATTACGTCGTGACTTAGGGCCACTGTACACGACTACCAGCTGTGTGACATACGACTGCACCAGCTGTGTGACACACGACTGCACTTGCTGTGTGACGTATGACTGCTCCAGCTGTGTGACACACGACTGCTCCAGCTGTGTGACACGACTGCAACAGCTGTGACACACGACTGCACCATCTGTCTGATCCGCGTTACGTTCATGCTTCGGTACCACGTTGATTTGTCTGACCAACTGATGGCTTCTCACTCCCTCAGTCTGTCTGAACTTACCGCTTCATTGTCGCTGATTTCAGTCGATTATGACGTAGTCGATGAAAATCTGCGCTAGCCAGAGTAAAGTTGGACTGGGAACCCTGTGCATGGCGCACCTCACTTCTCACGCTGACTGCTCTGCTCTCAGTAACTTTGCTTATGTGCTTTGTTCTGTTCATGTCTCTTCACTGTCATACCCTGGAATATTAAAGTACTTATTTGCATGCGCTTTTAAGCTATTATTCGTCTAATTATCTTCACTAATTCTATTGTGCTTGATTCATTATTACTGTAGAAAGCTTAGTCTCCATTGTGTAATGTGTGTGCTTTTATTTCACTCCTTTGTACGTACGTGTTGATGAAAGGAAACTGTATATAATTGCTTTTGTAATGTACGTTCAAGTCTCGTCTGGATAATACATCCGTTCCAGGCCCGTCATTTTATCTTATATTATGCATGTTTAAACGAAACTGATCTTGTAATTATGCAATGAAAACTGTTCACGGTTGAAAACTACTCCGTCATTTTTCTTCTAAAGTACTTCTAGACTATCACCTTTGCTGTACTTATTTCTAATGTTTACAGACTACTTGTTAGTCCACGTGTTCTTAGGTCCTTTGAAGACAAAGGCTGGGTGTACTGTCCAGGAGACTGTATATTTACCGGATGACTTCTGAAAATGGTGGTACTCTTTAGGCTTGATTTTGTGAGCAGACTCGTACCTACCATTAATGTCTTATTTTTGCGCTCTACCACGAAGACGTTGGGCACTTACATGTGCATGCAGCTCAAAATTCATTTCCTACTCATGAAAGTATTTGAAACTGTGTTTTCACCAATTGGTTGGATTAAAAGAATTCTAGTTTTGTGTAGTCTACTTCACTTTGCACTACATTTCATGTTTGTGGGTAAGTTATTTGTTTTTACAAATTGTACACAAAAGCAACTGCAGCTCTATCCTTTGGTTTGATGAATTATTTTGTCTTAATTTATCAATCTTCCTTCATGTTCTTGTAGCTGAAAGAAATCAGTAGTGTTTTTTCAATCTTATGTTATAGCTCCCTTCGTTTATAACAGCTTACCGCTATGGGTTGATCACTGTTATTAAGAGTATGACTCTTCAAATTGTTTGGTTCAGCGACTGAGGGACAAAAGCCAAGGAAATATTTAGGAAATTTTGATGACATTGTTGGTAGTAAACACAGCCCATTCGCTTCAAAACTTGTAGTTCCTTCTCGACTTCTAGCTGGTGCTGCTGCTGATGAAATCTCCTATCACGAATTCCTGCCAGCGTACGCACTCCTTGAGTGTTTGATTTTGTTTGAAACTTGTAATCTATTGTGCAATAACTGTTCAAGTCAAGTGTTGCACGCTTGTTAGGTTATGTCTCTTACTGTTAGATGTTTTTCTGGTGACTTCCACGTTTCTTTAGTTTTGGACTTGCGGGTCGATGGTTCTGCCCATCGCGTGGATGAACGTGCATTACGATAAAACAGGCAGATTGTTTTTGAGTTTCTTGGTTGCCTCTCTGCTTCCTTGGTAGTCTGTACCATGCGGATCGGGAGATCGTAACTTTTACAACTGTCACGCTGTGCCTTGTTAGTACATGGGACTTCGGTAGCGACCCAAGAATGGACCAAATGGCTCATTCCTGTTGCCATATTCTATTCTTTCCCGCATACGATATCAAATTTTTCGCACATTCTGCCAGGTAACATTACTGGAATCCGAACTTCTTTATAGTGACAAAAAATATTGAGCTCTTGAGTAAAGCCAAAAATTGCTCAGTCAAAAGTAGGCAATGATGTTGAACTGAAAAAGTTTCACGAAAATTTGATTTTGTACGGCATTATGGTTCTTGCTTCATTCGTTGCGAGATTACGTTCATTAAATAGGTCTACATTTGAGTCCTCGTCTTGAACAAAATTGCTCTTAAATAATTGAGTATTATGTTTTCACTATGTTGAATGTATTGTGCTTAAAATGAGCCTCACCAGCATATTGTGTTCTTCAGAGTACATAAAATAATTGGACGCATCATGCATGTGACACCTAGACACTTATTTGTAGCACACAGTCCTAACTTCGGCATGGTTAAATGATGCAGTCGCTGTGCATGCAAGGATGTTCTGTGCATGCTCCCATGCTTCTGATGGTAAGTATTAGCTCGTAAGTTCCATTCTGTATTAATTCCAGGCGAACACGTCACCAGCATACGGTGAGGGGGCTGCAAGCCTAAAACTGTTCTTTACATAGATGCATACATTTGTGTAGATTGGTCGGTATTATACTGCTGTGTATTGAAGTTGACTATTATTGCTTACAGTTAAACATGTCAGTTCACCTAAGCTATCCTGGTACCATTGGCGGCTCAGTGACTTGTAAGGCAATACCATGAATTACTTTGATGTGTGATCAGAGTTGCAGAAGAGCTTCTATGTTTTCATCCATCTCTATAATGATCATTGTTTGTTCAGTTAACAGTCGCGTACCTAGGGAAAAACGGTGATAGTGCATGCTTGACCGTTACATTTGTGATGTACGAAAAGGTTCTTAAGAGGAAAAACGCTACGTATCGAGGTAAGTCTTGCTGGAGTGTCGTGTGAATGTGGTGGATCATATTTTGCGTGGTCTTACGGTCTAGAAGGCGCGCTAGCTTTGTTGGGCGACGGTGCGAGAGCTCGGTGATCTTGGTATATAGTTTAAATTCGTTGGTTTGCTTGACGGGATAATGAGTTTTATAAGTACGTTTTCGAAATTTTGCTTTGCGTGTATCGCGCGTTGGCAGGGTAATGATATGGGAAAGCATTTGCGTGTGTACAGTTCATTTTGGTCCTTTCTGGAGCTTCCATTCGACGCTTGCAATAATGCTTCTTACGAGTTCCTGCTACTTTACCTGCGTTTTTGCCGCCTTCAACGCTAAATCAAAAAGCTTACATCTTTCACTCGAAATGTTCATATCATCGAACATTGTTTCACTTTAATAAAGTTTCCTGATCATTCTCCCTTAACTGAGCTTTAAAGACCATGAGTGAATAACTTTTAAACAATGAATGTGTGTAAAGCTAATCTGCTTTAACAGTGAAGGTTAACACCCGTGCTGTGCAGAGATCCTGTGGGCGTGAGGAAGTGTCGGTTTTAGAGCGATGTTCTCAGTTACATTCTGTGAATTGAAAAGGAGATTGCGTGACCTAAATATCATCCCATGATATGTCTTATTTAGGATTAAAGTGAGTTCAGAAATCAACGTTGTTTCGAGTATGGGTGTCATGTAGAGCTGTTTGAACTTCTTGTAAGCTTACTGAACACAGAGCTCTGAATGCGTCAGTCCAAGTTTGATCATTTATTTGCAGCGTTGTATTTTACTGGCCTTGCTTTGCGTTCCTGACCGACACCATGAAACTGCAAATGCCGCTCTGTGGATTCCGACTAGCCAGCAGTACACAATCACTCCGTCGCGCCTGTGCCGCAAAGTGTGTTTCCCATTTTCTTCTTCGCGCTCTAGTTATGGAGTTCCGACTCCCTAGCTGTTGACCGTTGCCACAGGCATGGTGTATGGTAAACTTCATGCCAGTGAATAAAAAGGCTGGTTTAACCATAAAATACTTGGTTCGTCCCAGAAGTGGAACATTGACGTACCTTGAGAAATGCATGTTACCAAGGCTTTGTGGCAGCTCAGTGTTCCTGCCCCCAGTAAACGTTCCGAGTAGCAACTGGAGAGGTGCTAGCGTATGATAGTCGTGCAACGCATCCTCATCTTATATACTGATAAAACAATAGAATTTGAGTGGCAGCGACGCGGGTAGCAGCTACATGCAAGCTTCAGCAGGTCTGCGTTGTGATGTCGGTAAAGACAAGTCGGTGCTGTGGTCGTGCCAGGCTGTTGCGACGTGAGTGATAGCACAGCAAGCTGTTGTAGCATGGTGATATAGCATGTACCGTGATGCTGTAGGAGAGTGGTGCTGTGGCTGGAGGGAAGTACAGCGGGCGGGCTGTACTCACTGTGCTGTGCGCCGAGGACGCAGTTGGGTGGGGAAAGGCCGTACTCGTCTGGTGGCTGGCTCTCATTCTGCTCCTCTCACTCACCGAGTGCTCGCGCTGGGGCTGGATCTCCTGCCCCTGGCGACTCTAGGTTAGTCGGGTCATTTCTCGCTTCAATGTGCAAATGAGATTGTCTTCCTACTGCATACTTGGGTGAGTGTGTGTCCTTTATATAGCCAAGACATTAATGGGACCTGTTGTTGCCGTCTACCAAGGTAAGTGGTTCTCTAGGTCCACTTCTCGGTCTCGATTCAGTAAATCGATCGCGATAAAGCGAGTCCTTGTCAATTCTACCTGCGCTCTAGTGTGACCTATGCACTTCATATTGTGCCTTAAAACCCACTGTGCTGCTGTGCGTGACAGCTGCACGCAGTTTCTGCAGGTGTACACACGATATTTTATCAACTTGATCAACTTGCGGTGTGTGTAACGGTTGATTTCTACACGATCTCGCCTGACAGCATCGTTGAGGAAAAACATAAACGCGCTCTCTGGTGTTCATTATTTGTGCGTCAGTTGGTTAATGCTAGTCGAAAGTTTTCTAGCTGGAGTTTCCTGATTAAACTTTAGCAAAAATTTGACCAACGAATTGCTTCTTACAATTTCAAAGTTATGATTCGTCAGTGAGGCTTTATAGGACGAAAGTGGCTGGTGTGTCGAGCTATTGTATGCAATTGCTGCTGGTCACGGAGCGCGTGAGGGGAGAAGTTCTAACTACATCAAGAGGCTGCTCCTAATGATGAAGTTGCTGCGTAGTGAACGTTAAATTCTATCCCTTTGCTTGTAGATTTAATTACAGCGTTTTTCTCTCTTTAAGAGGATTCCTCATGATACTTGTGTTCGTCCGTATACTAGGACGAATTAGCGTTTCTAAGAGGTGTTCTTAACTGCTTTTTTCAATATCAGAAACAAATTTTAGTGTAGTTTGTTTCACTTATTTGCTCTTCAGTTAGGTATGTCTAGTTTTTCCCATTTTCTTCTTTTCCTGTAGCAGTACGATGACCAATGAGTCAAGCTTTGAATCAGTCTCTCCTTTTATTGTTTCATGCATCTCGCTTCACGGCGTCAGTTCTCGTCTCTGGCGCGTTCAATTGCAGTTTAGCTCGCAGTCCTTACAGAAACTTACTCGCTGATATAATACGTGTGAACACCGCACCAATCTCAACTGTTTCAGGGACTCTGTTTTTAGGATAATTATTGTACGTTCATGTGAAGGTAAGCACAGACTCATGGATGCGCCCGTGACTGCTTTGTGCGCAGTTTTGAAGTGAGGTGAGTAGTAGTTTTTATTTGAATCTTGACTGCCAGTTGCTAGTGTAGCCGCTCCTGCACACATGGCCAGTCTAAGACCTGCACTCGGTGCATGCTTCTCACAGCACCTATCTGTACTCACCTTAGCCAGCCTCATAATGTAGTGTAACTATCTAAGCAATTCTAATGATTTTAGTATGAATAGTTGAGCCACTGTTAATATTTGTACAGAGAAGTCGCAAGAGCTTTTTCGTAAAATAAAAAACAAGCCATTAATTTTTTTGCATTCCCTTGACACCTGAAAATTTTCACTTCCACTAGTGATTGAACTTTTTTGCTTTTAGTTAACGTAAGTTGCTAGTGCAATAAACAGAAGCTTAGCTTCTGCAAATGTGACATGTATTGGCATGAACGAAAAGGTAGCACTGCACTCACTCACAGTTTTGTGTAGTCTTCGCTCAGAGCGTTTTACATGGTTTACTTTCCAAGAATTTCGCCAAGTTTGTCTTCAAATTAAAGTTATTGCTCAGCGTTTGGGTAATTCTGTGATTCTTGCGATTCCTTTTGTTCATTTTAGTTTTTGAGGAACTGCTTAACTTGTTATCATGTGACTAATTTTATTTTTATTGCTTATGTATGACAGAATCAGATTGACCACTCCTTGCTCTCTGTCTCGTCAGTATTCTTCTTTTGATTGTCTTTGTTTGCTTACATCTTTCTTATTTGTTTGAATTGGATGTCTTTTATTTTCCATTCTCTAAAGAGCTCGACTCATGATGCTTTCTTGCGTAGTGAACAAATTTACTCATTTGTGTAGAGCATCTAGAGTGTCTGTAAAATTTTTCGAATAGCTTTGCACGTAAATATTCAACTGAAAAGTATGTGTCCGGTTGTTCTTAGCTTATAATTATGCATCTTATCTCAAGAAAATATTTGCGTTAATTCTATATTAAGATGAACATTTCAGATTCAACATACTAGTAGCTACGAGTTTGTTGACTTTATGCGATGTGTGGCGCATTTTATTATCCATTCTCGAGAAGATGATACCAAGGAGTGGTCGGTCAGTCATGTGCATGATTCATCCATGCTAACCGCGGATGTGCGTGTGTGGTGGGTGACCAGGTTACCGTGGCAGCACTGGGTGACAGACCGTGGCGTGGTTATGGTCGACCTCGATCCTGTTCCTATGGGTGGACTTCGTCACGTGACCTCTCACTGAGACCCGCTTCTCGGCATTGTTCGCAAAACTTAAACGAAGGACTGCCAAACTCTCCAGACTACGTTCCGCCATTTTCAGATTCTCGACAGCAGGCGTTTCTCAACATCCTCACACAACCCAGCAGACGATGGTTTGGGAGTTGCGATACCTTGTGGTTGGGTAGTGTTGGTTTCTTGTTTTCGAGTATTCCTCGCTTGAATTTAATGAAATCGGATTGTTATACCAAAATATTTGATTATGGGAGTGAAGCTGCGCCTAATATTAATCCAAAGTGTTATATGTCGCAAAATTTGGTGAGAATCAGAGGACGCGCCGCGCCCCAAAGAACCTTTATTAGTCCTAAACTCTCAAGTTTTGTATCTTCATTTTCTTTACAAAATTCAGATCTTGCTTCTAAATCGAAAGAGTCCATCACCCATTCTGAGTTCACCCGAACGAAATCTGAAAGAAAGGTCCATGCGATGTCAAAGTGCACCTTAAATCAGGATTCCCAGACACCCATTCACCCGTCGAATTACAGTCGCACAGATAGTTGCAGTTTTCGTGCTTTGGTACGGGCTGCTAAGCCATCAAAAATCCCTCTTCCTCTGAGAATAAAACCAAGCCGTTACGTAGCTCCTGATGCGTCAGGTTGTGAGGTTCCTCCACCTCCTGCTGGAAGTCTCGGTACTATCTGTCAAAATGGCTCAGTCAACCAAGCATCCACTGTGGACAATAAACAGAGTGATTGTTTTTATAATGCTTCTGGTAAGATTATCGCCGCCGATCGAAAGTGCAATGATGATAATCAAAAGAGTGTAATTGAACACAGTACAGTGGGTCGACTTACGTCCTTGGGCATGTCTGTGCCCAACCGCTGTGCTGCCGCTGGTAGAGGGTGTCAGACATCCGTCGTTCGGTCTTGCTCAGCTCTAGTCAACTCAAAACTGCGCGTTGTGACTCGAGAAGTGAACAACAATACCACAACTCGCGTGGATAAAACTGTTCAGAAAAATAGCGCAGTTAGCAAGATTCCAAGTCCGCGAGCGTTGTTCCGTAGAAGCCGAACATCGTTTTTTGGCAAGGACAATCAGCAACCTTCAAGTACTGATTCTAAAACGAATTCTAGAGTTGATTTAAATGCGAACGGCTGTGTTCGTGGCAATGGAAAGGCTTCTTATATGTCTAATAAGAATAGCTTCGGAGTAGGTAAGACTGTCATCAACGCACTTAATGCTGAAAATCTCAATACAGTCCCAGGCCGGAATGAACTTTCCGAATTTTCACGGCGCACTCCAATTTTTGGTAGCAGATGGCGGCTCTTCCACAGGGACCTGAACGTTGCGTTGACCACGGCTTCTGGGAACAATTCTTCAAACGCATAGCTTGTTTTATTTCATTTTCTTTTGAGGTGTATTGTTGAGGCAACCCGACCTGGAATGTGTAAATATCGGCCTCAAAAATCCTTCCTGTATCACTATTTGGAAATAAACTGAAATTGGTTATTTCTAATGAATTACAATTATGTAGGTATTTTTCCATTGAACTCACTAACGTAACTCAAAATTCACATCGATAGTCTGGCGTGGAACAAACTGCACTTGAACGCCACCGGCGTAAACTCTGGGTATGATGTTCAGGGTGGCATTGCGCCACATGACATGTTGGGGGAGTCAAGTTGGGAGTTGAAGGGAGTAGGAGGGAGTTGAAGGGAGTAGAAGGGAGTTGAAGGAAGTAGGAGGGTGACGTGTGTGTTCCGAGAATGTGGGAGCATCGCAGTGTTAATGATCATCACAATGAATACAAGGGTAACTGGTTACATCGGTGTCAGTACTGTCATACTGTCAGGTGCTGACTGTTTGGTAGGTTATGTGGGCAAAGGGCGGATGATTCAGCTATTGTTCATCTATGTTAGAGAGCGCTGTAATATTCAGATATTGTAAAGATGTAGAAAATTAAAATTGTGTAGAAAAACGAAGGGAATATAGAAAATTCGTTTGTGATATTGAGGCTTTAACAAGAAAAAATATAAAGTGGACGTTAAAAATTGCAAGTGTTGAGAAAATGAACGGATTGTCGGAATGTATAGTATATAGAGAAGACAGAATCAAATGAGTCATAGAGACGCGCCTCGTGTTGTAATACGAGTGAGCATATAAATGAACATTAAGCATTAAGTTTAGTTCGTGGTTATTGCCATACTAGTTCAGGTAATTTTACTCGTATTAGTCACTAAGTTTTTATGTAGTATCCTGAGAATTTTATGAGAAGTATACTGTTGCTCGGTTATGAAGTAAACGAGAACTTAGTGTGTTTTATTTTGTGAGCGTGAAGTTTCTGTATTTTAATGCTTTCCATGCCAGGGTTACAATAGTGTTCAATTATATGTACTCGACTTACAAAGATTCTGCAAGTTCTTTGTGTTAAACCCCATCGTGTCCGCCTTGCTTGCCTGCTTTTGTACGGTCATGGTGAGCTTCTTAAGCGTGCTCTGAACTCGTCACGTTTGTGTAATGCGTTGCCTTGCCCATAATGAGTTAATCAAGGCTATGTCAGCAGTGTTACAGCGCGCACGCCTTTACTGTGCAATACAGTTGCAAAATAGTATAGTTTTCAGTGACTTGATTGAGTCGAGTGTCTCATGTTAAGCCATAGCACTTTCAGCAACCGAATGTGAGATATTCTGTACTATTTCTTTTGAAAAATTAGGATTAGAATGTGTGCCTTAAGAAGAGGTTGTTTTTACCGTTTTTTGGGGGGGGGGGAGGGCTAGATGCTCGTTGGGCTTGGTGAAGTCGAGATCTCTGCTCTTCGAAGCATACCGATAATGTTAGTCCATGTCAGTTAACCTCGCAGAATTAGATTTTCAGATATATTCTTAGCCACTTTTTAAAATGTTAAAACTCGAAGGAAATTCTTATTGGCTTAATATTTCAGTCATGTAGACGTTATTATTTCTCCGTGGTTCCTACTGACCAAGAACTAAGCCACATTGTGTACTCTTGAGCTACTATCAGAAGAGTATGGTGATAGTGCGTGTTTTGGTTCGCACATTGAGTTGGTTTGAGATTTCTTTGATAAATTTTTAGCTACTGTAATGTGGGAGAAGTTTATTGTAGTGAGCCCTTATCTCTATCAGATTCTGGGCTCAGACCGTCACTAGTTTACAGAGTGTATGATGCTCTCGGTCCACCCTCAAAAAAATAGTTATCAACTGTCTTGTCTTCAGCTCAATTAATTAACTTGCTAAATGATGACTCTTACCTGAATTAAAGTAGTATTCGTGATGTTGGAGTATTTAAATCATAATGCATGAGAAGTACAAGTTCATTTCTATTTAAATTTTAGGAGAAGACATACATATATGTCTATTCTTATTCCAATTTTCATAAATTTCACGTCCGCAGATATTCTTAATTTTTGTGCTTATAGTTGTTTGTGAAGCATTAATGTACTCATTTGATAAAATGGAGGGCATAAAGAGACGCGCATTGATGTACCCTACCATTACTTTTTGTGTAGTTATTAGGGAAATTGTGGCATTTTGTGTCGCTGGGCAGTTACGCTTCACTTATTTATTGCTATTTCGTTATTTATTAACTGAGTATGAAAGACAAACTTTATTTATTCGATACTTGTATATTTGTGCCTTGTATGCTATTGTGCCTCAGTGGGCCTGGTTTCTTGCTAGGGAGACGAGTATGCTGTGCTGTAATGCTGTCTTATTAGGCTGTCCCGTGATGCTGTCCCGTAATGCTGTCTTCTTAGGCTGTCCCGTAATGCTGTGCTGTAATACTGTCTAATTAGGCCGTCCTGTAATGCTGTGCTGCAATGCTGTCTTATTAGGCCGTCCCGTAATGCTGTTAGGCTGTCACGTAATGCTGTGCTGTAATGCTGTCTTATTAGGCCGTCCTGTAATGCTGTGCTGTAATGCTGTCTTATTAGGCCGTCCTGTAATGCAGTTAAGCTGTCCTGTGATACTTGCGCGCTTAGAAATCCTTCCCAAAAGCGTGGATGTGAAATTCTGCATATTTATGAATAGAAAAGACTCAGATGCACTAGCCCTTGGATAAGACGTGACTCTTGTCTTGTTTTTTCTCTCTGAACTTGCCTGCTTCGCTCCCTGATACGAGGAGCCATACCTGCTCGTCTTGATTGTTGTATCGAGCTGAGGCGATCTGCGTGTTTTTCTAGTTTCAATTATTTTCCTTAAAAAATTTGAACTGGTGGGTTCCATGCGGGTACCTTCCTTCCTTCATTGATTTTTTTTCGTTCTCTTACATAAGGTTTTTCATTTGGGTGGAGAAAATTTTTATATTCTCAGTTTTTTATGCTCTTGGCTCCATTTTTTCGCGTCCAATCTTGGTTTTTTCTTTTTTCTTTTACCTGTGACTCTCAATGTTGAGTTCTGAGGAGAATTGCCTTCCTGCACATTTCAGTGACTTGCGTTTTTCCCGAGGTACCTTCGGAAAAATATGTTCATATTTAATGGGGTTGAAATTCCTCTGAGAAATGACTAGCTACTCTGATCTGGTAGGAGTCTGCTGTGGGTTTACACTGCGACCCACGCTAATACTTCATTCTAATCTATTAAAATAGATGAATACGTATTTAACGCCAGTTTATTCCAGTTGATAAATTCTACGCACTTTTTTATTTCATTGAACAAATTTATTGTAGATACGTATTCATTGTTTTGTGGATATAACTTCAGAAAATTAGAATAGACTATTCTAATTTTTAGTGTAGTATTTAAATTCTATTTCTTCACACTTCGCGCGTTATTTATAATCTTGCAGAGGCTTAGACTGTCTTTTTTAATACGTTGCAACGAAAGAAGCACTTCAACTAAACCTTAACCTACTTTCATTGAAACAGGCTACCTTAAGTGAGCAGATATGGAGGCTGATGTACATTTGCTATGCTTGCCTTTGTTGGTCTGGGGGACTTGAGCATTTCTCTTAGTTATTTGGTAATAACTTTTCCAAAACTGGCACCAGATGATGCATGGGGATGTGACATCAGAATCTGCTGCCTAAACCATCAAAACCTACATAAAAGAACGTTAGTTCTTTAGATTGAGTGACGTCAGTTCTCTGTTTTCTTTTTCCTTCTCTTACAGTAGAATGTCAGCAATACATTGTTACAGTCTGTACAAATATCTTCAGTTCCTTCTCACTTCTATTATCAAATCTTTTGCTTCAATGAAATACTCGCTGCCGCTCATGTGATACAAATGGACGGTACAGTGCGAAAATAAATATAATTTTCTTACTTTTTCACGTCAAGTTTAATGTAATTTTATTTTTCCCTAAAATGATTTTCTACTGTTCATTTTATATTTTTCTTTTCTGAAGCATCATTCCATTGCTTTGTTTGGGCTCGAAGAGATTTTTGCTCGCTAGCAATATTGAACTGCATCTCCGCCAGCTGTGTCGGGCTGTGCCACCGCCAGCTGTGTCGGGCTGTGCCACCGCCAGCTGTGTCGGGTTGTGCCACCGCTAGCTGTGTCGGGTTGTGCCACCGCCAGCTGTGTCGGGTTGTGCCACCGCCAGCTGTGTCGGGCTGTGCCAGATCTACTATATTCACAATTATGCAATGCAAGATCAGCAATTATTGAAAGCAAACTCGTCTATTTTGTGTGAAGTCGAACCCTCAAGAAGATAAATAAGGTATATGATATTAATCTTGGTTTTCTCATGGTGATGGTTGTTAAGAGATTAAAATTGTGTCTATCATATGTGGAAATATATTCTACCCTCTTATTGAACTCTGTTATATCCCCACGATTCCATTGTAGACCATAGAAACTCTTTAAAAATTTACAGAATTTGTACTATTACTTCAATCACTTTATATATGTGACACATGTACATGTGTAGATATCTGTGTGTAAACATATTTGTTGGCATGTTAAATACCACCGTCTACATGAGTAATTATAGTTGTTGCATGTAGTCTACACATCGTAATGACTTCTCTTAGATCTGTAAGATTCTCGTGCTCACTTCCATGTGAACGTGTTTGGTTGGTTGTGGTGTTACCGCTCTTCCGCGTATATTTTCTCAACGCCTGATTCTTGTTTTGACCATTTCGTACTCTGTGCATGTTCTTGCACCTTTTTTCTTATGTTGTGTCGCTGCATCCTCCTTTTAGATCTTAATACCGCCTCGTTTTAGTGTCAGTCAGCCTGTTCTTCCCTGCTTTTTGCCCCGCCTATAAATGTTGTGTAGTCGTCTTGGATACTTGTAGTTGTTCAACACTTCATAATTCATACTCTATTACCTACTTATATTTTTTCAATTATTCGACACTGCATGATTTGTCTCTTGTTACGATTGTGATTTACAAAATAATTTAAATCGATTTACTCAACGTGGAAATCTGGCGCTGTTGACTTCATATTTAAATTTCTTTCACATTAATATTTTCATTGCTACACATTTTGTGAAGTGTACCTTGTTTTATGTTGACTTACTATGATCAAGTGCCTGACAACTTCAATAATACGACTAACTGCGGTGACATAAATATCTTAAACAAGTTACGGTGAATGTAATATTTTCGTAAAATATATTGCTCTTGGACTAGAAGTCATCTTGGTTTGATGACGTAGAATAATTACTGAAAATTTCTCAAAAACGGAAATTTATGCTATTTGTTCAGTTTTCAACTCATAGGATGGATGCAGTTTCAATCTCTTGAAAATAGCTTAATTTTAGTGAGATACAAAGTTGAAAACTATTACACTTTGGATCTAGAAGTCTTTCGAATATTTCTTGGAAATTTTCTAATGGGATGTAAGTTCTATAATGTTGATAGACATGCAAGACCCAATGAGAATTTTTGTACAATGTTGGCCCCCCGACTTCAGTCAATTCGTGGTTTCCAATTGAAGATAAATACTGAACAGTTTAATCAAGCTTAATTTACGTTTTGCTTGACATGCTGAACATATCTTTTGAATATCGTTGAGCCCCATTTACTTGGGCTTCACCACGTAGATTAGTGGAGAAAAATTTATAGGAAACTAGTTGTTGTCATGTTGGTATTGTTTTCGTCCTACTCATTTCTTTAGACCTCAGACCTTTGAAAACTATTCTGAAATGGCTTGTGTGGCCAACTCTGTACGATATTTTGATTACTGTTATAAACAAGAGTTGATTCTGATAATACGAATAACAACATCATATGCTCCTCAGTCCTGAACTGAGGCTGGGCAGCAGCAGAGGCGTAATTTGAGTGCCTGGAGAAACTGAACAGTTTTATATTTTTGGGATCATTGGCGCCTGTAGTGGAGGCGCATAACTCATGAACTGAAAAATGAGCTGGTGGAATAGATTGTCACGTCAAACTGATTTTTGTTGTAGAACTTCACTGCATCGAAGGAACTGGAACCACAGTTTAAAATGGAAGTATTATTAGTACGCTGGTCTTCAGGATCAAAGTGAAATTAGCGAAAGCAGGATGAACATGAATAGTATTTAAAGAATACGAATTCATCTTCCATTAGGTTAACCTATCCTATCGGAAAAATCATACAGACTGTATTGAATGCAGACCTGCAACTACGTTTATATTCCTTCGTATCGGGTTATATGTGAGGCAAATGGCCTGGGTTAAAAAAATTTTGATAAATATTATTTATTATATTTTATAATCGGTGACACTCGGGTGCTTGAAAAATGAAATGGTTCCATAACTACGCGTCCACCATGCACTTTATTAAAATACTTTCTCAGTCATCCACCAATTGCTTGATCGCTATTAATTCTTGCAAAAGAACAAACTAGGATTTTCCTTTTCTTACGAATTTAAAAGCACTAAATTGTAGCTTCAAGCCTATCAAAAATCTTTCTTCTCGGAAATGCACGAGGCCTCCCTTGTTATTGCGTTCACTTTTCTATTAACAGTTTTTACCTTCTGTATAACTAGAATGTGTTTTTGTGGTGCTAAATACCCAAATGTTTTAACTAGTCGTAGTTGATAGAAATTCTTTGTGTTAGTGTAGCTAAGAACCCGTTTAGGCTCAGCTGTACGAGTCAATTGTGGGTCTAATTTAAAAGAAGTTACCATCTTTAAATTCCCTATCAGGCAATGTACTAGTCATTGAATACTTATTTCTCATCCTTGTTTGGATTCTCAATATTAAGCCCTCTTTTTTGATTTGATATCGTCGGAAAATGAACGTATCTTAGTATCGTATTTTGGGTGAAAGGGGGAATTTACGATGGTATTCATATTTAGAGACTAAGAAGTCGTGCGCATTTGAAGAATTTGTTTAGTTACTTATCAACAGTCTTGTACCTAACATGCGATTGACGAAAAGAATGTCGGTTAGTTTTTTAAAATCAAATTTCGTGTACATTACAAAGAAACTTCATTAACTTCGCATGAAGGAATTCATGCTTACAATGAACATAAATTGTGTAGTCCATCACACTCTCATGTTATTTTTTAAAATGAGCGTAACTTACATCCAAGATTATTGCTTTCTGTGTGCTGGAGACTGACTAGGTACAGTAGTCTTCAGTTGAATCTGTTCCTCCAGCTTGGATTTGCAAGTAATGCAGCCTTAGTAGCCGATTACGAGCTGCAGAAATTCCTAGATTGTCGTAGTGAGCAAATTAAATTTCAATTTCACCAACAGTCTTGCGAGTCATTCGTTCAGTATGTTATTTATAATTAGCTGTACTGTATGAACCTAATACTGGTTAGGTTTCTCGTTTAGAAACTGAAGAATTGCGTGGGTGTTTCATGAACTAAAATTTCGATTCATTTTCCATCAATGTGAGCTCCTTCGTGCTGGAGAAGTTGTTGCACGAGTCATGTTTGTTTTGTGCAGCTCTACAATACAGATATTAGTGAAGTAAACTTTGGTTAGGTTAGGACAGTTAGGTTACTTGCTGCTTTCTCTTTCACAGAAGTGAATGTGCGCAACTGCAGACAAGTAGAAGTATTAATTATTGTCTAACTATCTTTTGACCAAAATTATACCCTTTAAGATAGAAATAATTTTTATGTATTCTCTAATCTCAGCAGTTTGGTATTAATTTTAAAGCACATCAACAAGAGTACACTGAGATTTTTCCCTTGATCAGGAAGGCAGTTGACAATGGTAAAGCTTTCCCAGAGAGAGAGAGAGGAGTTATCAGTTCTTCATCCTGACTTCTCAACACTCAATGCTGTGAACAACACAACTTGTAGCATTAGCAAAAAAATCAGCTCTTGGCAGGACGCATGACAATTAGCACAGAGTCTGCAGTCTGAGTAACTTGCCATCGAGAGGAAATCTTAATTTCATCTGAAACTAAAAACAAATTGGATGAACGGCAGTCGTAGAGTTAGAACATTTTTCATAATAAAAGTTTAAAAAGTGTCCTTAACGCTACCTAAGCACTAATGGTAGTATCATAGATCAGCATCAGCGGCCAGTTGTCGGGTTTGTGGGTTAGCTGGCACTATTCAATATAAGGGTTAGCAAGGGAACACCATTGGTAGTATTGATGCACTGCAGTAACTCTCATCAGTTGTCACAGTGTCTGCCCAGCTAATGCTACCCTCTGCCTCTGATACTCACTTATGTTTTAAGTTCTACTTCTGATTGTGGACTAGCAAAGTCTCGTTGTTGAGATTATTAGAATTGAAGTTTGTGTTCCATAAGTCAGTGGTAGGACTATTTTGTTGTTGTCTCTCAGTACGTTGGAGGCGAATTAGCATACCCTCGTTTGCCTTGGTTTGAGGTTTATTGGTAAATTAACAAACAGTGGAGTGTGATAGAGGCAGATGATGGCACGCCACACTTACCTAGCACCCTTACATTAGTATATTGCTGTGCATGCATTGTATAACAAAGAAAGCAATGGTCGTGCACTGTATTGGTGGCACTGTACAACAACAGGCTGCAGGAAGAGTGGGAGCTGCAAACCGTGTCTCGGCGAGCACTACTCCGGGTGGTCAGCAGGCTGGCGGTAGCCGTGCTACGGGCGTGAGTGCGAAGGTGAGCGACGCAGTGCGCGCAGACATGGAAGAGCGAGGGACCACACCGGAAAGAGTAGAGTTTGAGAACTCTCTCGTCGAGCAAGGCAGCGATGAAGAAGATTACCTCTCCGAGGAAGAGTGGACCGATCGAAATTTTGGTGCTTCGGCGAACGAACTTGACGACACTAACTCCAGTGACGAATTTTGTGACAGGTTAGTGTGGGGTCAGTGAGCGCAGTGAGATGTACCATTGGTGGATTTATGGACTTGTTTCTAGGATACTCTATTAAGTTGTTTTCAAAATTCACATCCATATGCTTACTTCACCTACAAATACCCACTCATTCAGCATCATTCACCAGTTTTTACTGACTGTATCATTATAACATGCCTTACCATCATTCGTTTACTGCCTATTATCGAACTTGCTAACTTTCTCCGCCCTTGCAATGGCTGCACTCTAGAGTATTTTTCTTTAGCCCGTCCTGGGACTTCGCACCCCTCAGGGAATGAATGCATAGATTTCTTGAGTTTCATGAGTGGAAAATACTGATATACCATTACGGGTACTAATACACTGATAGTGAAATACTGATCATGTCTGTCCTCGTCAGTGAACCTTGGAGAAATAGCACTTCTCTCGAGTGTCTCTGATTTCTTTCTCGCGAATCTTCTTGCTCGTGGTTCCGTATTCAAGATCACGGTTTAGTTCTCAGTTGTTATGCGTTGCTATGTAGCGTTAAAGTTGTGTGTAAACAGGGGAAGCTCATGTCATCTTTCAAATAATATTAAAAACATTATTGTACCC
Source organism: Trinorchestia longiramus (assembly GCA_006783055.1). NCBI lineage: Eukaryota > Metazoa > Arthropoda > Malacostraca > Amphipoda > Talitridae > Trinorchestia > Trinorchestia longiramus. Next base: position 162,969 of record VCRD01000806.1, on the reverse strand, counting down.
ATTTTAAAATGTCCGCTACAATGGAGCATATTTTGGGAGAGCTAGAAGATAAATGAAAGGGAGAAGCGCAAACTCATTGGCGTATGTGTGATATGCATAAATATATCTTTCATTGTGTAATTAATATGTAATTGCAATCACTTAGTATGCGCATGTATCCATACAAATGTTTAAAAAGTATGCTCAGCTGTTTTCATATACGAAACTACTCTTATGCTAATTTCAAGAATATCTTTACAATTGTCTCTAGATTTCGTATCTGTTTTCTTCGTCGCGTGTGTTCAGCTACGCGTTACAAAACTGGAACGTAACATCGCAAGCAAGATGGTAGTACTGAATGATCACTTATTTTTCCCAAAGTAAGGAATTTTGTTTAATGTTGTACTTTTACAGTGAGGGCGGCAGCGAAAGTGGTGATGAGGAGGAGAAGGAGCGTCCCCAACACCCGACTCCCCACCTCCCCAAGAGGTGAGTGTTGGTCTGCGTCACGTTGTCAAGAGACGCCGCAGACGAGCATCAGACCCATCATCTACTGGTCTAAGTGATGCTTTACTTCAACCTTGACTACGTCATAAGAGTAGAGGTTCAGCTTTTACGTGTCTGTTGCCGAAGCCTGGCCCAAGATGAAATCAAACACTAATAATAAAAGAATTGGTAACTGCTAACTCTTATTAGGTTGTCATAGCTCATGAACTGACAATAAACTTAGAAGTTTTGAGAATAACCTCTTCATTAACATGGATTTGAAATAAATAAAAAAAATACTCGTTGAACAAAATTAAATCGAAAATGATAATGACCTAAAAAAAACGTACCGTATACTCTATTAATGATCATTGAGAATATAAAGCGCTTTCGCACTATTCTGGTATGCGAGGACCGCTTCAATTTGTGGATGTAAAGACAACTAAAATGCTAAGATCTTCCTTACGACTGATGTAACGTAAAATCCTGCTAAAAGTTTTACTGTACGGTATGGCTCCAGACGGAATTCGTTTCATCCTCAAATTCAAACCGTCCTCAAATGACCAACATGTTCTCATTTTGTCTATCTTCCTTATCGCCAATGTGTGATGGTGTTCATTGCTAGTTCAATTTGCATACGAGTTGTTTCATGTATAGTTTTCTTTATCAACGCTACCCGTCGCCGACGTCGCTTCATAAATATCTGTAAATATTTTTCCTTGGAAGACTTAAATTCGTCTCGTATTTATAAATTTATTTATTCGAGGCAAAATTTCACCCAATTTCACGTAGTAAATGAGACACTCGACCTGTGGTGAAGAGCCCCAGACTGAGACCTACTCAGATACCTACTCCCATTCCTAAATGATACGTGACTCGAAAATGAAACGAGGAATGCTAAATATCGTGCATCACTGCTGAGATCGTTCCTATTGTGGCTGCGGTAGCTGGCCTTTTTCCGGCCATATTTTTTTCGCCAGGTGAGAAATGCAATGCAACCACATGCTGCTCATTGGCTGTTCATACTACTAGCAGTGTCTAAACAAGCACAACCGTAACATGTTCTGAGAATTCTGTAACTGTTTAGTGCAGGGCTGGGTTGATAAACACCTTAGGTTTTGTTTTAACACACTTTTCAAGGACTTCATTATCAATTTGAAACATGAAGGGTTAAACCAGGAGTATAATAATCATAATAATCACAACCATGTACGTACTTATTTGAGACTTGTGTGTGCACAGCAACAAGAAGACGTCGTCGACGGGATGGAGGGAAGGTCGGTGGCAGCGCGGCTACAGGAGCACTAGGGCTGAGGAGCACGAGTCCGAGTCTGATTTGGACTCAGATGAGTACAGTGGCGAGTACGGAGCTGAAGGTAAGTGTAGTCATCATCTTAGCGTGTAGTGTACGGTTGACATTGTTAGGTGTGATGAGCAATGCAGGTGGGTATTTTAGAAGGCGTCGTACTTTAAATCAATTGGCTGAGTCTTTTGGCAACTGCAAGACCAAGGTTACAATTTTAGGCTCTGTGTTGCCGCTATATGAAGCAGACTCTTGGCCGTTGCCTCTAATGAATTGATAAAAGTGAACAAAATTACCTAAAACCAAAATTTTATTATGTATCGGTATCCAGAACAACAACCCAAGATGGTAGACTTATCCGTGATAAGAGTTTGGTTCGTGCGATGACAAACAGGACATTCAATTGCGTATACAATTGTTATCTTACCTAGATACCAATAAATAATACAATTTTGATTTACTGTTTTTTAGGATCACTGGGTTCAGGCAACTGGACAAAGTTCTAGGTGGTTATGTCGAGCCTTAGGTGTCTGCTCATGTCGATGTTTTTGTAAAAAGCCTCGTGTTCTATTCTAAGCTGTAGTTGAGCGTCTTGAACCTGAGGTGATCGGAGAGTGAATACCATCAGTACATGTGTATCAAAACTTTCAAAGGCTCGGGTATCTTTCCCGCTGGTGTGACCCATGGAGGGTTGTACCTGCATTCAAAAGGATCAACTTGACTAAAATGAGTGTAGGTGTTCGTGTAAGACTGAACGCCTGGCTCAGTAATGCGATGTCTGCCCAGTCACTCGATGTCCAGGGAGTTGCTAGGCTTATTGACCTCATCGATCCTGTACTTAGAGCAAGTTACACATTGGGACTTTACCGCTGCCTCCCACTGTTTGTGTTTGTGTTAAATACCAGAACAGGAAACTGTATCAGTTACAGTTAAGTACCAGTACTAAAGTGTTCACTTACCGTGGTGATGGAGCAGGTACCCGGGTGAATATAGGGGTCTCGTAACGATGCACTTGGACTGAAGAGTGATTGTACGAACAAACTTTGTATGATAGTGCACAGCTTAGGCGACTGTACAGAGCTCAACTTGATTTGCACAGAGGTTTAGGTGGTTGAATGGATCCTCAAGTAATATAAAAAGTTTTAGGGAACGGTACTAAGCCCCAAAAAATATTCTATAGTTTCATTGTTTCTACATGTTCCTGTATGACCTTATGAGGCCATGGCGATTTTACTGTTTTGGTGCCGTGTCTAAATCTTTCTGTGGAATGAGTGGTTCAGATTCGCAGGGTATCAAATTATAGTTGTGCATAATGGTTGAAATTTATTACCAGTTTCTTACAGCTTGGTTGGATGAATGCAAATCAATAATCCACGTTGAACACTATTTCGATAAACATTAAACAATTTTTTTAATTTCACCCTGACGCTATCCCCGTGCTGTGTAATTGTCTCTTCGAAGCGAGAATGAAGTCTTGATCAAGCTCTGAAGGTGAAAAAGTCATGGCACTTAAGTTCAATCACTGCATCCGTTGCTTCCTATTCGAGACTGACTAAGCGTGTTGGGTATCTTAAATCAGGCGATTCATTCCTCCAAAAATAAAATCAAGGACGAATGAAGAAATTCTGTGTCTATTCACACGTAATGATTGCATTCAGGCGATGAGAGCCACACCGCAACAGAGGGTGAAGGAGGGGCTGACGATGATGATGAGGAGGACGGAGAGGAGTTGCGGCGCCAGCGGGAACGAAGGAAGCTGGAAATACGGCACACGGCACCGCCTAAACACACCGACACTTCAGATACTGCCTCGGACACTGAGGTGAACTTTTTTCAGAGATGACCTCCAGAGGGGGATTTAGTCTCGGCTCGAGTTAAAGTGTTTATTGAACGTTCGTTCCGGTACCGCTTCTTCAAATGAAGTGAGAATACGCAGCACTGCAGGTACTGAAGTGTTGGAGGTGAGCGTGGCTGCATTGCGACAGCGAGTCGCATTCCGTGGTGAGATGTAAAAAGGAGTGGCGGTGAAGCTTCACATTGTGGTTCGTTGTCTCTGCTGTACGCTAGTGAACTGAACACTGGACAAAAGTAACCAGGACGTAACAACGGATGCAGAGATGTCGCTGCTTTTCATCTTGTTCGCAAAACATTACAAATCTTGATAGGTTTTTTTTAAATTTTAATTATTGTTATAATTTCTGAGAAATGCATAAGATTTTTAAGTGGAAACTTTATTTTCCAAGTAGAATATAGTGTTTCTACATATGTACTATTTTTCAGATTGCCAGTGATGGTTCTGCGGAGAGTGACACTCAAATTGACACGGACTCAGAATTTGGTGAAGATGAACAGAAGACTCGCAGTCGTCCTCAAGACATCCCCTCCATTATCATTGGCGAGGAGGCACAAGCTGGTCCAGCTCCTGGATTGGCTGCCCCCCCAACTGTGGAGTCTAGCAAACCACCTTTGAAAACTACAGAGCATATACTAGTTGCTGAGAATAATGGAGCTGAGAAAAGCGCGAGTCTCACGAGTCTTAGTGACCTGACCTCGTCCACTGTTGTGCCCTCATCTAGCCCAGTGCAGCAACTCCGTGCTCGCCTCGGTCTGCACAGAACTGAGTCCAATGAGGCCCTTACCTCTGAACGGAACCTGCTGCTCAGACGCAAGTATCTATTGGGCCAGGGTAGTAGTCTTCCCAAGAAGTCTGTGTCGACAGCCGACTTGGGCAACAAGTTCAAGAGCTTCATGGAAAAGATTTCAGAGACTCAGAAGATGTTACACCCTGCACCTGAACCGAGTCCTGCCATGCAAGCGTACATAAATTCCTCTTCTGTCAAAGGCAGCCCTCAAGGTCTCTCTCCTCTGTCGCCTTCATCTCTTTTGCCTGGAGAAAGAGAAGTTGTGAAAGGTGAAACATCTGGTGTTGGACTTCAGGCCTTACAGCAGAGTTCAGTTTCCCAGATTCAGAAGGACAAGGATGATACTGATCAAAATTTGAAGATAAGCAAGATAAAAAATGATTCTGAACTGGACTTCGGTGAACTCGAGGATTCAGCAAATATTCCTTGTCCTCACGTGAGTGCAACTAACGATTCTTTATTTATTAGGGAGAAAGAAAATGACACTATTATTAGTAACAACTTGAGTGCAATATTGGCTAATGCGGAGGATGTAGTGGAGACTGTGAACGAAAGTCTTGTTCAAAGAGACTTTCAGACAATGGCGGCAGAACTAGGAGTAGACAACAGTCTGCATAGCGCCAAATCTCTTCCAAGCGACGTAGATGATTTGTTTGACCAACTGGCTAGGGATGCACAGGATGAGCCCGCTAGTTTCCTCAGTCTTTCTGCTGCTTTAGAAGGGGGTAACTCGACCGACTTGCTTCGAGAAAAGCCTGTTGAAGTTCTGCATAAAATAGAGCCTATTCAGAAGTTAACAGAAGAAAGTCATGTTGGAAAACCAGAGGAACTTCGAGAAGAAACTAATGTTAAGTCACTTCAAATAAATGAAGCAAAAGAAAATCAACCATCCTGGAAAAAAGAGTCTCCATTGCAAAGTACTTTTACTGAAGTTTGTTCACCTGTTGAGAACCTCAGGTTGCCTTCGGAGAGTGACTCGCCATTGCTTGATGGACCAGAAGTCAAGTTTGATATCAGAGTTGCTCCCACAGCAACATCAAATTTGAACAATCTGTGTTTACCTCGCGTTGCGTCCATGGAGAGTCTCGGAGAGACGGACTCCACTGCGTCTGCAGTGTTACGTTCCGTTTCTGAGGCCCTGCCTGCTGTGCCCGTCGTACCACCTCCTGTTGTTGAAGAAGAAGATACAGATGTCCCAGCTGTGAATGTGAAATCCAACATGCTCTCCGAAATTGATGCTTTAGACTTCATGGATGTAAACGGTGAGGAAGTTAGTGAAGCTGAAAATAGTAAGAGAACTAGTCATCCGCTCCCTTATAAAGCTCAGGGCTTGGTTGCTGTTGCATCCGAGGGTGTGGATATTTGTAAAGACTCTCCTACCAAAACTGTGTCCAGCTCGCCTTCTCGCGATGTGGCCAACAATAATATTTCTAACGAGAGGATTTGCAACCTCACCATCGATTCCGATTCCGATTCACTTGCAGATGTTGAAGTAGCTGATGCTCTTCGGGGTAATTCACTAGCTTCACAGTCTAAAATAGACATCAGTGGAGCTGCGGCATCCACTCACTCTGACGAAAATCTACCAGCAGAAACGGAAATCTCATCTCTTGTAGAGTTTCCTGAAACAGGCTCTTGTGGATCCCCTCAAGAGACATCTACCCCGGCTGATTTGGCTGCTGATGTAATCTCCGTGGACATGGACGAGGAATATGAACGTAATGACAGGAAAAATAGTTTTGGAAAAGAATCTGCTCTTGGATCTAGCCCTGTGCACTCTAAAGTTTTCGATTCTGGCTATGTGAACAAGCAATCTAGATCTTGTAGTCCACCTTCTGAGGAGGCTCCAGTTTATTCGTCAACTTCCAGTAGTAGCAGTGATGCTGTAAAGGCGAGCATCCCAGAGAAAGAGCCTTCAAATTCAACGAGTCCTCTGGGCTTAAGTTTGAAGCTCAACAGCAGTACTAAAGAGGCTTCTCTCTCTTCGCCAGATTTAGTAAAAAATATTACTTTCCAAACGAATGTTTCCTCGTCTTCTAACACTAACCTTACATCACCAGACAGAGTTAAATTAACCGTATTTTCTGGCAACACTTCAGAACAGAAGCTTCCAAGCAGTAGCAATAGTACATCAACCACTCCCACAAAGCGTTACGAGGGCTACATCCCTCGCTTTAAAGGCCATATCAGTCCTTTCTCGTTTGCTCGTGACACGTTGGATATCAGGAAAGACAACAGAATATCGCCTTCTTCCTTTGGAGTGGACAAGGACAAGGCGACAGAAGCAGATCGCCTCAAATCGAAGGACAAAGCAGCAGCGCAAGTGACAAGCCATGACAAACCACTTGTGACTGGATCAGCTACTGCTGCTCCTACGTCTGCAGTAGCTGAGAATGGACTTGCTCTGCAGAAGCGTGACAAGAACGCTTTTAACGCCAAGAAGAAGGACGGAGATGTGGTGCAACAACTCGTACTATCACGCATCACTAGGAAAACTCCCGAGAAAACGAATAGAAGAAACTCACGACCTACTTTCTCGCCTCTAAATTCCAAGGAAGATCTTTTGAATGAAAGTAAAAGCAGTCTGACAACGACCAGCAGCGTTAGTACCAGCAAGAGCAGTTCTAACGTCCCTAGTGTAGTTGCTGCTACTAACGGAATTGATTCACCCAGAGAGTTGAACAAGTCAACTGGTAATTTAAGCGGCAATGTCTTGCTAGATTCTAGTCCGAGATATACGCCTAAAATGTCGCAATATTCTCCCATTGAAGCACGGCTTTCAAACCGAAATCGAGCGAACACTGCCGTTGGATCCTTTTCTAGAGACAATAAAGCTGTGTCCTTGAGTAACTTACCAGCCACTCCGCTCACTCACCCTCACCAATTTGAAAACCTCTCCAGTTTTAGGCCATCAGCTCACAGGTTGGATCCTACATCTGATGATCCACAAACAGACAGCAAGGAAGCGGAAGATACTGCACCTAGATCTACTAGCGTGCCTGACGCCCCAGTGAGTGCTGTGATATCAGGACTAGATCTCGAGCGTATCGAAGCTCGAGAGAAAGCAAGAGATCTAGCCAAGACAAAGTCAGATTTTGATCTTGGCTTGAGCCCATCTCATGTTTCGGTCTCTGTGATGTCACGGCTGCAGCGAAACCCGAACACCGAGCCTATAAACACTACTGAGAGTACTACCACGGGAGCGCATAATTTACAGTCGTCACAGAGGAGAAATTCAGGCAAAAGTCTCACGTCACAGGATGGCGCCGATGAACTAGCAGTTCTCAGTGATCGAGCCAAAGAAGAGCGCGTCCGAAAATTGCTTGCTGAACAGCGTGCTCGGGATATGGAGGCAAAGTACAAGAGAGAAGTCAGGGATGAGAAAATCATGGAAAAACTAAAAGAATTCAGAGTTAAGAAAGATAAACAATCCCATAGCGTTCCTGATACTGAAGCTTCTTCAGCTCCTCACCACGAAAACGGAGATAAATTTGAGCGTCGGTGCTCAAGACGACCATCGATGTTGGAACTGGAGTCCATGCAGGTCTTCGTAAGACCCCAAATTGCTGTCGCTACCGTTGTTAATATTGACGGGCATGGATCAGAAGAACCTAAATTTGTGGAAAATGAGATTTCTGCACCTTCATCGTTGCCCTCAAACTCTGTATCGCCTCTCGAACCTCAATCTAGCATCACTGCCCCAAACACTTCTGCCGTTCCCTTCTTTATATCAAACACACCCGCTGTTGTGACGCCCCCTCTCTCCACCTCGACCCCCGTGACCAGCCCTTCTATCTCAACCCCTGCTGTTCCATCTGTAACTCCCACAAGTCCTCCACCTCTGACACCGTCACAGATTAGTGCTTCCAAAGCAGCGGCAAGTCAGTTCACCAAGCCGTCCTCTGAGCGGAAGTCCAAATCAAAGGACAGAGAACGGAGACGCAGCCTCATTCAAGTCTTTGCTGGTGAGTAGCGTCAGGTGATGAATGTTAAAGTCACCGTGATGGCGAGGGTCGATTTACAGTGTAAGATGGTGAATAGCGAATTTACTCGATTGTAAGTGGCGAGTCCAACGATGGATTTGGGAGTAAGTAGGGGTGTCTAACATGCTAGGTATTCGTTGTCGTGTGTTGTCGCTTATAATATAGTTTATCAGTTACAAAATATTGTCACATGTTCAATATTTCTCATCTCAAGAGAATAGTTCCTTCATAAGAGAACTACTGCTAACTAGGGTCGCAAGTTAGTGCGAAACGCTTTACTAATGAAAAATTTGCAATAAAAATATTCAGTCCTTGTGTACACTAGTGTTGCATTTTCAGATCTGTAACATTATTTACGTGAATGTTTAAAAAGTGCATATGGTTATATATTTGCGATTGTTAGCGTTGCTCTGTTACTAATTGGTTACTTTTTTATCGTAAAGCGTGATGTACTTCCAATATTGAAGCCTGCTATAATTTTTCTTTTCATTTTACCTGCAATTTTTACCGCTATTTTTTATTATTATTCACAAATTTTTCTGTTCCAATCCGCTTTTTTATGTGTTTCCAACTGCTATTCTTCCTGTTCTTGTTTGTCTTTTTTATTTGTGCTCGTACTTGCTTTTATTTTTGTTTCTACCCTACTTCGACGTGCTATTGTTATATATCTAGCCTATTTTTTGTTTCGCATCTCTATTTTAGATTCTATCTTTACAGTTTTTTGTGCTACACTTTGTTCGCATGTGTTTTTTCTAGCCAGTATTTTGTTGTCTTCCATCGATTTCTTGTTCTTCATTTTTATTTTATACTAAATCTTGCACCTTATTTTGTATCTCTTCACCTTTTTGTAGGATTATTACACATTCCTTCTTACTTTATAAGTTTTTTTACCAATAGTTTTGTTTAATTGACAATTAAGTTTTAATTAATTTTTATTTTGGTTCCTGCCCTTCATTTCTTGCTGGGTTGTATATTTCTCACACTTCATCACGGTTTCTCCCTACTTCTTATTTATTATAACTTTTTTAGAAACTATTCCCATGCACTATGTACTCGTACTTTTCACGCTCTCATCCTCATTGCTCATTGGGCATTTGAATCCCTCGTATAATTTTGTCATTTTTACTAATTCTTGTTTCTTTACCATTGTACCACTATTTTTTATTGTAATATTTTTAACTCTTCTTTGAGTACTACTTCTGACACTAGACCATTTTTCTCGCTGATCCATTGCCATATCTCGCTATTCCTTGGTCATAATTCATGGGTCATCTTTTTCCTCTGTTTGTTGGTTATCATTTCTCGATGTTCGTCAGTCATCATTTCTCTCTCTTCCTTATCATTTCTCTCAGTTTCTTCGTTATTACATTGTTCCTTGGTTATTAGAATAGAATAGAATGAGGCTATAGGAACGAACCTTCTGGCCCATTCTTGGGTCGGATAATTACTTCGATAATTATTCGGTTGTTTACCCAAGTTCCATTCCGTTGCGTAGGGACTTGGTACAACATGAATTTATTCCTCTGTGCAGGGATGTTCAAGTCAAGCAGCAGCGGCAGCCCAGACGAGCGACGTCCATCAGGAGGCTCGAGTCCCTCTCCCTCTTCCAGTACCTCACCGCCCTCCCTCACCGTACCCAAGAGCCCCGCCACCGCCGTCAGGGACAAGCTGGCCAAACTGAGGCTCCCCAAGTCCAAGGAGTCGAAGGTGAGCCTACAACAGAGCAGCGCCCTCACGTGCTCAAAGCTGTGAATGGCATCTAGCATTTCAGAATGTGGTTCTTTGTTAAGAGGAGTGTGCGATTCTTGAACCTTCTTTTTTACTCAATTCTGTTAATGGCATCAGGTGGGCTCAGATAAGAGGCATCACTTGCTTGTGCACTAGCAGGCAGTGACACGTGATACCGACGCTGTAGGTCCCTAGGAGCGACAATTTGTTTCGCCTGTTGCTGATTATGTACTCGACAGCGTGTGCTACATGTACTCTGCATGTGTTTGTTTTAGTTACGAACTATGGCAGGGACACAGTCGACTGAGAGGAGGCTTCTTACTACACTTTCTTTTTCACTTTTTAGGGTTTGTAGCAGAAAATGTAAATAGCTTAGTGTTATTGTATTCAGATTACAATGAAGAAACTACGAATTTTTTCATTTATCCCAAATCAGTGTGTGTTTCCAACAGCACACCTACTTTGCTTTGTACCTTCTCGATGCTCAGTGTTGTAAAATATCTCGTGGCAATAATTTTTGATATAAAATAAAATCTTGCACTTTTCTCTCTCTTTCTCTCTGCAGTCTGGTAAAAAGCGGTCGAGCAGTAGCGAAGTCTTGGATGACTCCATCGGCGATCTTCATCCTCAGTCTCCTGACAGCCGCCTGGCTTTCTCCCTGCCCACCTCCCCTGCTCATCACGCCCCCACACCACCCTCTGCAACCACCTCCTCCAGTAGCAGTGGATCCAGAGTTGGCCACCAGCATCCTTCCTTTGCCCTCGCCATGCCGCCTCATGCCTCGGGTACGTACTTCTTCTTGTGACACAGCCCAACACTCAAAGCATGAAGTGATGGTGTGCAATTCCCCTACAGGTGCACTGAAGAGGATTTTTCTCAATATTTCAATGACTAGTTGATTCTAAACGGGTGTTGTTCTTGAGCTTTCGTGGAGGTGCTGTGACAAAACTGTTATTGTCAGTTTCTTGAAAAGATTTGTTGTTTCTCGAAAGTGTGCGCACATACCTGCAGCAGATTTGGCAGCCTTTTTTCGAGTCTGTTTTGGGTTAAGTTTCATGCTTAGGTTGGCCCTCCGTCTTCAATTTTGAGATTTTATCAACGTGTCTTATCAGCAACCTCCTGATCAAATGCAATTGCAGTACTTCAGGTTCTGTCTGTTTCTCTCCATTAGATTTGTGTGAAACGGTCGTCAACGTCGTAAGGCAACTTTCGACAGGGTGGATTCCGGTCTCTCATGATGAGGGTTTGTGACTTTGTTTTGCCTATGTGATGATGATGAAAGATTGATTGACAAAACGTGGGCGATTCATCGAGGATTGTCGTATCCTCCAGCAGATGTTAACAAGCTAAAGCGCTATCACTGAACAGCGCTAACAAGCCCATACAGACGTAACATACATAACACGTTGATATTTCATAATTATTATTGTGTGTGTAAGTTCGCGCTTTCTTTGTATGAAATAGTAGACTTAGTATGCAATTTCTTAGTAGTCTCCTGTAAGTAAATTGCATTTTTTCATTCCGTCACAAATACTTGCGCGAAATCTTTTAAATACTCGTGTTTTAAAACTACGATCGTGATGGGGATTTAAAGATTTCTTTAGCGCAATTTTGTATTAAATATCGGACGCAGTGTGCAAGATTGGACCTGCGTCAGTCCTGTCTGTTGCTGGCTGAACTTGGGATTTGGACACCAAGAGGCTTAATTCGACTACTCTTATTTCCTGTACGTCTCCCGTGCAAGTTGTTAGATAGACGACTACATGATCTGAGGTCCATACTGAATTAATAGCTTTACGAGACTTGAACACCAAATCGATGAAAACGAGTTGTGGGTTTTAATATCAAATGGTACAAAGGTACAGAACAGGATTTTTACCGATTACGTAAATCGTAGTATTGACACTATCCATACCTGGTGCTACGATAATGACATGTGGTTTTTAGTGATTCCAGCCACGCGATGAAAACGATCAACTACCTCTTCTGTTCATTGAGTATGTAGTAGTGACGTGCATGACATTAAGTCGATAGCTCTATAAGTCCTTGCTGTTGAGCAGCCATGTTAATGTTAAGTCAGTGGATAATTCGATGTTGTGATATAGCTCTGTTTGTCTGTGTGTGCGTGGGTGTAGCTCAGCATCTCCGTCGTCCTGTAATGACCTCAGACCACCGTACAGGGTCGCGGTCACCGAGCGTTACGCGGACGGCCGACCTGTCGACGACCCTCATTGAAGGTACTCTACGTGCCTGTGTTGGGCGCACATCTCATGAGGTGCTCGTTTGGCTGGGCTTGAAGGCCATCAAAGTTTATCAGAACACTTGAAAGCTTTCAAGTGTTTTCGCTAAAAGAAAGACTTTTTGGTAAAGATTTCATTTGGTTTGATATGGCTAACGGGTCTTCAAGCCTTGCAAATGAAGCATCACTTGCGTAACGCATTACGTAGAAAAAACTAATTGCTCTAACGACACTCCATTAATCAAGACAACAGGAGCTTCTGTTTTGCTCTACAAAACGCGCTTTTCTAACAGTTTTGCATCGCGCTTGACCAGACTTGTTTGTCTCGGTGCTGCTTCACCTCTGCCGCCACCGCTGCTGTGCTCGCTGCTGTCACGGCTGTGCATGCTCTATAACTGCATTGCTTGCTAAACATCACTGTTGCTTCTTATAAAATATTTGATGGTAAACTTAATTCTTAGTTTAAAAGTCCGATAATTTTTTAAGCCTAAAATATTCTAAGTTCAAGAGGGACATTAATAAGGGATTTTAAGGGTTCTTAAAATGTTGTTTTAAATTGTCAATTTCTGATTTTATTTCTCAAACCAAGCAACGTACAGTCGCGATACACTGGGTCCCATTGGTATTGCAATGTACCACCTGAAATTACCAAAACATCCTTTTCTTTCTATATACATCCGGGATAATTCATGCAGCCGTATGACCTCACTAGGTTAGTTGCTAACTTAATTCACAGGTAAACGCTCAAAAGCATGCAATTAAAGCTAAAATCAGAACTATGATTTTCATGAATCAAACGAATTTTTCATGCTTTTCTTTATTTTCGTATTTTTTAGTTTTAATCTGTTCAGGAAATCAATAATGCTTCCTGTGATTAAATAAATCAAGCGTTGTCTTCGTCAGCGAAGAATAGCAACTAGCGTCATCCTAGGCGTCTGTGGGCAGGTCTTCTCTCTAAAATATCGTAATAAACAAACTGAATATTGGAAACATTTTTATTTCGAGATGTTTTCATATAATGAAGCTTCTCTGTACTTCATTTTTTTGATGGTTTCCTTGGGAATATCACATCCGAAGAAATGTGCAAACAAAAATTGTGAAGTTTTAATTACTGTTATGAGCGGGCAGTACGTGCAACTATAACTACGATAATACATTTACGGCTTGGTTATGGTCTCTCTTAAGCACCTATTACACAATGCGGCCGCTCCCTGGCAGCGAGTCCCACCCTGCGTATCTTTTAGACTATTTTTCTCTTCTTGCCTCATTGATTCCTTGAAGCTTACAAACTTGAATTCCTTGCATGAAGAATTATGACACCAGTTCTTTTTCTCTCTGCACGATGAGTTTTGTGTTCTTTAATTAACAGTGCCAAAATTACAGAAACATGGGGTTGCTATTGCTCGTTTTATTGCAAGGTTTTCCATTTTCTATTTGATTACGCATCTACCTGTGATTTTTACTCGAGTTAAGCTCGCATATATCTCTTACAATGTAAATTTTGGAAGTCTTCATACCCATTTGTTAGCCTTGTTTTACTGCTATAATTTGAATTGATATACTGTATTTGTGAAAGCCTACGTATATCTTGATTGTTTTTGTGTATATAAATCTCGTAGATTGTGTTCACTATTAATACGGTACAATATGCTCGTGTTTCTGAAAGTAACGACCCCTGACTTGAAAACAATGCTAAATCATAAGATTTTTATCATGAGCTTTTGAACTAGCTTAAATTTTTCACAGATTTGAGTCCTAAAAGTGCGTTAGTTAAAACGTCATATTTTCTTATTTTTCTAGCTAAACCTTGAGCTAATTAGCCAATATTTTATTAAACTGGCTCACTGGCCAGTTATGATTGACAAGAGAAAATACTAGAGGTTATTCTTGAATACAAAGATCAAACTTTTAGTAGTGTATAGGTTTATTATTATCTTGAAAAGTGATTGCGTTTGGAAGCATACCACGATCATTGTGACGATTTCAGAAGGAAGTACCTGCAGTAGCTGAAATTGGTGTACAATAGGTTCTGTAATAATAGGTTCTACTGAATGCCATTAGGTAGTTGCCTAAATCATCGCGGAGCCACCCAATGCTAATTAAAATATAGTCTGGGGCCCCATGGTATTCTCCGTTTATAAAGCATACTATTTGTAGGAAATTAAGTAAACGATTATGTACCTATTAGACAACACAAGATCCTTGCATTCTCAAATTAGGTACATTTTATGATCATAACCCTACTTTTTCGGCAGTTGAATGTTCAATTCTTCCACAAAAGATGAGCAAATTGAAGATTGCCCGTGAATAATAGCCTAGAAATGCTCCTGTTTTCCAGGACGTGTTGCAACTCCTGTTTAGGCGTCACATTTACCACAGTAGTTACATGATTTTCGTTCAAAATTCGTTTTATGGTTCAGCAGGCTGTGACGGTTAATGTCGATTTGTGCCAACCATCCCTAGTCACTGACAATGTTTTATGTTTCGCATTTTATAAGCTGCCACTGAAAACTGTAATCGTTAAATAGTTCGGCAGCTTTCAGTACATATGCTCCTGATATTCAAGCGTCAACAATAAATATGACCCATCAGACAAATTAGAAATCTGACTGGTAGGTCGTGTACTCTGTCGTGACAGTATTGTTTATGTGAAGAAGGAATGTAGTGAATTATTGAGAAGATGAAGAAATCAAATGCTTACTGGACTGTACGTCATTGGTTTTTCTACCTAGCTATGCATGCTAAGATGTAAAATATTTAATATTCTACAGATGCTCGTGTTATTTTATTATACTCTTCTGCCGACTAGTACCACAAAGCTGCAAGTCGTGTGGAGTATCATGGCTTCATACTTGAAAAGTATTTTATCTTTCCTCAAACTATTACAATACAATATTGTTATTGTATTAATATTAACTATATGAATACAATAACCATTTGTAGTCTGCTAGTGTGATTAAGAGGAAACCTAGTGTGATACATCTACTCTATTGTAATGCATGTAAAAAGTCGGTAGGTTATGTATCGTTATTCTTGCATAAATGCTCCTCGACGATAAACTTCAGCACGGAGACATAAACAAGCACCTTTATTTATTCAAGCATTGTACTACTCTCGCTTGTGACAACTATTTTAATTAGTCTCGTGATGCTGCGATCGTTAACTCTAATCCCTTAGCAGTAATGATTATTGATTAATGCACGAAAAATTGTGATTCGGATAGCTTTTTATGCAAAATTAAGTGCAACAGTTTTAACCAATAAAAGTTACATCTATGATTAAATCACTTATAATACTGTTGATCTATTGTTGTAGTAGATTCATGGAGGGTAATTCTCACTAATGGACATATTTTACGCAGAGTCAGTCCATACGTTATTGTATTCGTTTACCTGCGACGCTCCTCTGTGTTAATATTAGAATAGAGTAGAATAGAATGAGGCTATAGGAACGAACCTTCGGGCCCATTCTTGGGTCGGATAATTACTTCGATAATTATTCGGTTGTTTACACAAGTACCATGCCGTATTTCTAGCCGCGTCAACCATGTCGGTTCGAACCCGGGTCTTTCCGCTCGCAAGTAGATTTGCTCACCAGTCGACCAAGCTGGTGATTTATTATTATATTATTAACGAATGCTTTTGTTGCATCTAGCTTCACTTACCAGTGTAAACAAATTAGGTTTTCTCGCTTCGCTCTAGGTGTTGGGGTCGTAGAAATTCACCTCTTTCGACACGAACCACGGGAACTCGACAACCAGACCTAAATCTCACAATTTTGATAATCTTTCTGACCCGCTTAAAGTGAGGTCGTCGCTTTTCTACAATGAGGTGTAGGAATCTGTCCATAAATGATAGCGCAAATAACCTGACACTTCCGTGAAGAGATTACACGAGCGAAAGACCGCTTGACCTAAATCATCAAAAAGGAAAAAGTTAATGGACAAATGACAAGTTTTTAGCTGTTATTTTCGTTTGAATGATTTAAAAAGCAAGATAATTTACGGAGAATTTCCCTTGTACTTCCGTTGATGATCAATTTGTATCGAGCATGCAGGGAATATTGCAACCATTGGTATCGAGTGGAGCTCTGAGATGTGTTTTGAAGAGGATGTTCAGCGTACCGTAGAGACTCGAGAGTTACTCAAGGCAGATGAGATCACTAAGCGTTCATTCATAAAGATGGAGGAGAAAGTAAACTGAGAGTCTGTCTTGAATGGTTTCCGAAACTACTCTCAATAATTTTAGTCGTATGTCAAGAGAATCTGTTATGTGTACATTATTATGATTGTTTATCTTGGTTTTTATATTATTTTTCTACTTATTCGTGAAGGTTTCCAGTCATTCATCTCTGTGCTTCCTTTCTCTACTTCATCTTTTGTCATTTTTCTGGTTTCAGTATTTTTCATTGGGGAGCTCCGCTTACTACCAAGTGTGTTCTGAAATATGAATAAACTCACAAAATACGTCTGAACACTTTTCGTGTATGCAGAAACGGTGGCCAACATATCATATATGATAAATTAGAGCAATCAGAATAGTTCTGTTAGATATTTTTCCTCTTAAAAGTGAACCAAATTGTTACATTTTTCCTAATTGTCCATTGTGTATGAGTGACCAAAGGGGTTGCCGTTTCTGTAAGTTGCTACGTATCTGTAGTTTCTGTCTACTCTCCCGTTTAGTGATGGATGAACTGTATAGGTCGGTGTTACTATTTCAATTAGGTGCACTAGTGCACTTTATTCTGCGTCGAGTTTGTCCATAAGCAGCTTGTTCAGAGTACGGTTGGTATTTCCCAGGCTAGAGGCCTAGCAATAATTCGTATAATTTATGGTATATTAAAATGTGAGCGTTTTGTGCAGAAGAGAGCCTGACCGACGACGAGAGCAGCGGTGCTAAGCCTGTAGCCCACACCAGGTCTCCCTCCTTCGCACAGCCTGCCTTACTCTCCAGGGAAGCAGAGCTAAAAAGGTCAGACTTCACTGTACGAACTACAGGGTGTCTCAAAAATATGTACGTTGCTAACATGCTGTCTTCTTTGTGTTGCAGGTGTGAGGTTCGAACCTTTGCGAACATGATTCTTTCATCACATTTAATCATGTTCGCAAAGGTTCGAACCTCACACCTGCAACACAAAGAAGACAGCATGTTAGCAACGGTTAAAGGGTGAGTTCATTTTTTTGAGACACCCTGTATAGCATGAGCTGGAACTGGCAGTGGAAAAATTGTTGGGGAATCTTAACGTCCTGACAGCAAAATAAGTTAAGGAAAATGTAGTTTATCTTCTATGGCTGACGTAATATGAAATTGAAATCTCTGCGACACAAATTCTGTTTTTTAGACTCAACAAAAGGCATATATTAACGTGGCAAGTATCTATAATTTGAAGTTTGTGTGGTAGCTACTGCTACTTTTTCATGCTAATGAGCGTTCAGCTATTGAATTGCATCCATTTTCATGCATAAATAATGCTGGAAATGGGTTCTAGAATGATGAATAGGTAATATTTTCATACTGGTGATTCATTGCTGTACATTGAGAATCATCGAGCCTAAGAAACGGCTCGTGAAGGATCAATTACGAACTTTATTGAATATTTAATTGAGAAGTGTTTGAACATTTATTTGTCGTATGATATAGAGCTGAAACTTCATAATATTTTGGTTAAGCCCAAGAACTTCGAAGTAATTTTAATAATTCATGGGCGATGCTTTTGGCTGGTATTTGCTGTGAGGTTTAGGTATTGGTATCAAAACTGAGATACGAAATGTACTGTGTAAATATAATGACTTGGTTGGATGGTTCTGTGTTGTGTTGATGACTGTCCATTTGTAAATTGTTGATTGCTTGCTCAGAATCGTTTACTTCACTGAATTGGGGTAGTCAAAAGTGATGCGATCTAGTTATACTTGAAGGTATTCTCAAGTATCAGTACATGGTCATTTATGATAGCGCTCGATATTGCTGTTGAAATGTTGTATTGGTTGCTATGTAGTTATTTCAACTTCTCAAAATATTTCTTACCATCTCTAATATTAGACCATTGCTCTCGATCTGTATCTCTTTTAGTGTACTCGTATTTAGGCAGTACTTTTAACTAAGTGAAATTTTTCACATTAAATACTTTGCTTCAGTAGCGTTCTTCAATTTTCTTACGATTGTCTTAACTTTACGTTTCTTGAATGTTACTGTACGAGTGATGAATTTTCTTCTTAGGCTTAGATGATGGTCAATACTTTAGTGCGTTTGTTTCGTGCTTGAAGATCGATTCACACTCTTATAAAGCAACTAGGTATCACCCAAAACCAAATCATCAACTGCTCCATTAGTTCTGCTGCTTCACATGATTTTTAGTCTGTCTCTCATACTTAAAATTTGTACGGCCTCTCGTTCCACCTCTACATCCATCCAAACCTTAGCCTATGTCCACAAGCCCTTTCTCTCTACTGACTTCATCGTTGTTGCTATGTACAGTACATCGTGTAGCTATCTATGTACAGTACATGCTGCGTAGTCTGTTCCAACACTTTGAAAAATTATTCTCACACTCTACAACCAACATGTAATCACCTGTGCACTTCACACATCCTCATTTTTCACTCGATTCGGACCATGCAGACATACTTTCATAACAGGTCCGTAATACAATGAGTCAGAGAAGTGTTCATGACGATCTAGAAAAGCCTATTTAAAGATAAGGATATCAGAAGGATCAAAATTTTGAAAATATCAAGTTAGTGTAAATTCCGACAAAAAAATTACTATAAATTTATAGAACTTGCGCCTTATATATCCTATTTAAAAGTTTTTCGAATGGGAAATATAAGTTTACTAAAGTGGTTGAAAAAAGTATTCGTAATATACAAGTAACATCGATTTCAATTTCGGAAGGGACCTCCGTACCTCATCCTGCATTAAGTGATTAGAAATGCTTTCATATGGTTTTAGAACAGGTAAGAGAGCTTACGATGAGACAATAGTGCTGCAAGTAATTTTGCCACAAGGAAACATTCCTCCAGACCATCACTATGCCGAAGGTAAAAGAAAACTCTCTTCAACTCTGAAACAAGACTGTGAACGAGTATGGCTGGTAGGAAATGCATAAAGATGTCGAAACAGTCAAACTTTTTTCCAAGTCCAGTGCAGTCTATAAAACGTGGAATGAACACGGTGCGGTCACCTACAAATCAAGGATGAATGCTCCGAGGAAAAAATTATTCGAGGATCGATGAACTGAAGCGAATTGTGAAAAAGATCCCAAGATACTTATAAAAGAGATAATTAAAGTAATTGCATCCATTGGAGTCAACGTCACGTGGCAGAGAGTGACCAATACACTGCTAAGGGAAGTATTTCACTGGCGCTGAGCGCCAGTGAAATACTTTTAGAATTTTAGAAGACGAGCGTGTAAAACTCGTCTTCTAAAAATGAAGCACGTTTGCCCTTGTAAACGGTGAGCTACAAAAGTTTTAAACAAAAGAAATAAATTTTTATACAAAATTCAGAGATCAGATGAAGCAAAAATTAAATTGTTTGGCAACAATTACACTCGTATGGTTGGGCGAGAATCGAACTCGCCGAAGAACACCATATCAACGGTGAAGTGTGGTGGAAGCAGAATCGTTATTTGTCGACACAGGAGATCTTTCCATCATCGAAGGAACAGTGAACACCTGACTAATGCAAAATCCAGCTGAGGAGGCACCTGATCAACACGATATTCAGCTCGGGAAGTACCAGAAAAATAAAAGGTCTGGCTACCAGACTAATGTGTAATCCAGGCCTGCATAAAAAAGTTATTACAGCATGTTGCAAACCACAGTGAAAACATTCCTCTCTATGCCCAGTCTGTCCCTCTTTCTTCGTCTTTCTCTGCTTGAAACTTTATTTTTAAGCTTCTCTGTAGATTCTGACGAAAACGCTTATTCATGAGAGAAGTAATGGTTCTTTTTATTACGTATTCTGTTATTAATTTGGCGAATTTATTTTTATGCATGCATGTATGTTTTGAATGAACTTTAGATGTGGCGCTATGTTGACAAACTGGAACTTGAATGTTTTTTTGTCTTCTTAAGCTTTGTTTTTCTCATATGAAAACAATCTATTCTTTTGAATATACTTTCTCGTAGCTAGAGTACGAGGATGTGATGCGTTCCGGTGATGATCCTGACTTCAGTATCGTCAAACTAGCGACGCTTCTCACTTATTCCTGTACTTTTTTTGTCCAGTTTGATTTTTACTAATCCTTCTAAAATTCTGATTTTCTTCATGGCATTGCAATTATTCTGTGCTCTACTGAGTGATATGGGGTAAAAGGGTCTTCAACACTCCTGTTTACTTCTCACACCAAACCCATGTCTTTTGATATCTCATTGCCATTACTGAAAATTTCTGTAACGACCACAATGTGAAATTTCGACGTTCTTCGTGTTCCTTGCAACGCTTTTGCCGTTTCACTTTGTTTATTTATGTGCTGGTTTTATTTGTGTCTACTTCATTTTAACATCATGATTATCTATATTAGTTTCTTTTTTCCCCAACTCGATGTTCTCTTTACGGTATTCCCTTACATGATATCCTTAAATGGGGAGGTACTCTTCCATGAGAGAGGTTCTACGGGAGTGAAGGGGCTTCTCATTACTTTTACTTTAGCCTTGCTACTCTTGCACTTGCAATGGAAGCGCTTAACACTCATGCTTCTGTATCTTGATGTTCATGGAAAACTGGGCTACTCATCGAGTTTTGAAGAAATGTATGCTAATTGATTAAGTAGTATGCTCGGGTTCATTGGCCACTAAATCATCGAGAGAACCCAATTGAACTTCAAATTTCAAAGCTCACACGTTAACCGAGTTGTCAACTTGAGTGTGTATGTATGAAACGCTTTCCATGAATATTGAGGCTTCAGAAGTGCAAAAATGTATCTATTACTTCAATTATAATGTAGTAGTAAACCACAAATGAAGAGAAATGAGAATTTTCTTTTTTATAATTACTCTCAAAAGCACCTGCTTCCTAATTTAGGCGAAAAATTTGCGATTCTGACACATTTTTGTTAATTTTTTCTTTGGTGACATAAAATTGTACGTAAGCACGTTTAGCATTTTTTATGGAACGGGTGTTTGTGTTTATTTATTCATTATTTTCTTGATTTGCATTATACATTTGCTAATTTTCGTGAGCACAATTTGGTTCCGTTTTTTCCTCTGATTAACACGCTTTTGCGCTTCTTTTTTTATGCATGACCTCATTTAACTTCATTCATCCTGCACACTTCATGGTTTGTCTATTTTTGCTTGAGCAGTAGAAAAGAGGAGTTACTTGCTGAGCTGCCAGACAAAATTCGGATGCCCGTAGGACACGTCAGAAAGTTAGCAGCCACGTTCGAAGATCCCTCTTTGTACTGGTTTAGACCTCACGCCCTGAGGCCTCTTACAAGGTGTCATTCAGAACTCCATTGCATCACTGAAGAAGAAGAAGAAGAAGAAAATGTTGTACGTGCTGGAAAACGCACATTTCAGAGAAGCACTAGCCTCCTCTCACCTTCACATGCAAGAGCCACAAATTTAGCCTCCTTGGGAGGAAGCGGATTGCAATCAGATAAATGTTGCACTGTAACCTCAGTTTTGCCTCCGAGGTCTCTAGATTGCCGTTATCGGAAATCCATCCATCGACGAGGTGTTCAAAGGAGTAAAAGTCTGTACTGTCCTCAAAATTTGAATGCACAACCTGTAATGGATGACTTCACGGACCTTCTGACAACCTACCGAGCTTTTGTTGCCTGTGTGCGTCCTTCGTCGCCTGTGTTGAACAATTGTTATGTAGACCGACCAAAACTCTGCGAGACTCTCGCGTCTTCGTCCACACTGAATCCTACGTCTCAAAAATCCCTGCACTTGAAAAAGGAAGCAATAAAAGACGTTTGTGATGGGTCGTTCAACGAACCAACAATTCCACCTGTGTCTACTTCCAATCGGATTTGCAAGAAAGATCTGCGTAACAGGAAACGTTTTTCTTCTAAGCCTGCCAAAGCTTCTGTAGAAAAAGTGGCACAGTCTGACATTACTGCAGTCGTTGCACCTTCTGTTTTTAATAAGGCTGGTTCAGAATATAACCATAAACCTGTTCTCCCAAAAATTGATTTACGCGAACGAAATCGACTTGCTAGAAATATTGAAGCTTTTAAAAGCACTCAAGAAGCAGTTTTTGTTGATCGCACGCCGTCTCTTGCATTGAACACTAAACATGACGCACTCATAATGGGCTCCACGAGTCCTGTCTGTAGTGATGAAGTGCGATGTAGAGCTAGTGAAATGAGTGGGCTGAAAGATTGTTCTGTTCTTGATAACTCCAAAAACCGTCGTCGCCAAAGAAAGCTGTACAGGGGATGGTGGCCATTGTCTTGTCTATGCTCCTGCATTAGCGCACAAGAACATTGGGCAGTCTAGCAGAATTATTCTCTCCTCAATTTCCAGGGGAAAAGTATTGAAACTAGAGTTTTATTATCACTGTACACTATTTTTTAGTGTTCTCGCTCAGCCTAATGTTGATTCAATTTTGAATCTCCTAGATTTTTAATCATTTCTGGTATTTGTATATGATACTCTTCATCTTCACTCTGGTGTGAGCTTCAGCTGGTTTGTGGTATTTTCGTCTAGTACGCGTACAGTGGGGAAGTTTCATCACGCCAGTATTGTTGGGAACGACCTGTTCCAAAGGAATTCTCCAAATGTTTGTCGCAGTGATGGATTTATCTGTGGAGGGGAGTGGTTTTCTTCATTTTCTTGATTTCTTCCCTCTTTTGTTGATGATCGATAGATAGTGCATATAATACCCGCACATGTGCATTCGATAATCTTCCATCTACGCATTGAATAGTTTAGTATTTTTAAAACCAGATGCTGGAACCGCTCATTTGTCCTAAAATACCTGATGTAATCCAGCCTGCATAATTATTTGTTTGATTTACTGCTTGTTTTTCATAGTTAGTTTCTCTGATAACCTTTACTCTTTTATATGCCTCTGGTCATCCATTTTCAAACAAGCAGCGTTGGATGGGAGAGTCTTCCGGTTGGGTTTATTTGTTTTATTTTCCTTACTCTTGAAGGGGGAAGACGACCAAAATACTTTACCTATTTAGTCGGGAGAGCCACTTGTGCCATTACCGTTTCTCCTTGCCTCTTGGTGATTCTATTTCAGTTTTTGCGACAGTAGCATTGAAGTCTTTATTACTCGATGGATTTAATCCTTAGTTTTTGTGCGCAAGAATTGAATGTTCATGATTATTCTCTCCTTTATAAATGACACTAGTTTGTTTTAGAGTATATCATAAAATTGATTGGCTTTTAATTGGTTCATTGATTTGACGACTCGACATGTTTTTACGAATATTTTTCCTGTAGGTTGTGCGACTAGGGCTTTTTTGATTGTTATTCCATTGCTGATTATAAGATGAACTTCTCAATGGTAAAGTATGCAGTATGTTTTCTTTTAAGAAGAACTGCATATTTTTATGCGGCTTTTCATGAACCTCGGTTACTTTAATATACGAATTGGGATACATTCTGAAGACATAAGCTGAGTAAAACACGAAGTGACTGTAAACTTATTGACTGAATGATGTGCAGTTACTAATTGGTGAGTCGAATGCCTGATTATCGAGTCGAACTGAACGGCGAGTTGAGAGACTAAACGAGTATGCTGACATTACTACACCAGTTGCTATCTCATTAGAAAATTGGATTGGTAGCCGATTCGACAATTTCTGATTTATTGGCTAGTTGTCATATTCGGTTGTGAGGTGACTGAGTAAATGGTCGACTGACTTGCTGTTCAGAAGATCGGCTGGTTTGTCGTTTGGACTAGACCAATTAACATTCCAGTTGGTAATTTTGATTCGTTGGTTCATGGAGCGCATTTACCGAACAATAATAATTGTGTAGATATTGGAGACCGAAATACGTTTAGTTAACGCTTTCAAAAGAAAAAAAATTGAATTGATCGAGAAGCAATCTACGCATCGTTTTTGTTTACTTTTTACTGTCGTTAAAGCAGAATATTTTGCCGCATTTGTTCATGCCTATTACGTTCTCACCATTATTCTCACTCTGTATGAAGTTGAACATGAATTAAACATCGTTAACATGAACGTTATGCTACTTTGTTTTGTTAGTTGTGCACTGGTATGTGATGATGGTAATGTTAATGATATGATTTTGTCCTGCCTTTTTATTATGAGACAGCTTCGTATTGGAGAAATCTTGTTCTGTTTTTTGAAAACTGTGCTGTACTTTTTCGAAATCTTTGCTGTACTTTTTCGAAATCTTTGCTGTACTTTTTCGAAATCTTTGCCGTACTTTTTCGAAATCTTTTGAAAATTATGTTAAGGAGTCTGAATATTCTCATTTTCATATCCTCGTTATGGTTTTTACTTTTAAATATACGCATTTAATTTTTGAATAGGTAACACGCACTGGCGCTGGATTACACCAACCCTGGCAACGGAATTGTCGATGTTTCGAATTTGTTAGGCTTTGCTAAGTATTAATGATGGTGTTAGGTGCAGTACAAGCAGATGTGATAAATAACTTCGTAATTATATGTAAAAAATTGGCTTGTATAGTTTAAGGTAAAAGCTGCATTTAAGGGTTAAATTATGTGAAATGGCTATTGTCGAACTAACATTTATAGGGATATCCATTCTCGAAATATGATCTCAAATGTGCAGAAAAGAATTGAATTGATTACGAAGGTTCCCAAGGGAAATGGTGTTTGTTTTTAATCCAATATTTTTTTACATTTTACTGCACCATTTATTTCTGAATGTTAAGCCAGAATTATTCTTAAGGAACTATGACGGAGGGACGGTAGTCATTTTAGTAAACAGTATCATGCATGAGACGCAGCACAGTGAAGGGCTAAATTTTTTTACAATTGTCTAGTGTGTTTCACAGAGTCGGGGGTACTGACACTGCTTAAGAGATAAGTACGACAGCTGAGTATATTGGTGACGAATGCCGTGCTTGCATCTCAATGTCAGCTAGGCTTGAAGAATTAGCGTTCTCTAAAGCATCGTTGCCTTCACCTGCTAAAGATGCAACGTTTATTGTAGGCGTCTGCTGCGTTTTGTTTCATCAAGCTGGAGTGAAAAGTAATCTCTAATTCTCGGGCCCATATAAAATGAGAAACACCTACGACAAAATATATAATTATTAGGAGTACCATAAATTCATTGCTTTGAAGAAACTTATTCTATCTCATCAACCGTTATAAATGTGGGTAAATTCATAGGTTTTGATTAGAAATACCAAATATTCACTTTTCTGTTATTGTCGACATATGAACATCCAATTGATTTCCTAGTTCCCGAAGGAAGTGTAATCAGAATGAACTAGAAATACGTTCCGTGAAGCAATATTTACCAGCTGAGCTTTTTCAAAGGTTTACAGAGCTTTGATAGAGCTGTTACAGCTAGATGAGCTGTGAGTGAGTGTGTCGAGATATTGACGCTGACAAGTCTAAGCTTTGAGATCAATGCCGTAGTCCAAAAATGGTCTCCCTAAGAGTATTCTTACGTTTGTCAATTTTGATGACACCGATCGCTGATTTGCTGATGGCTCAAGTGCTTACGGTGGTTACCGAGTTAATGTTATTCTTACGGTAGTAGAATTTTTTTAGCGTTTTCAGTATTTGGGTTTTTCCTGTGTTGCGAGGCAGAGATACACCACAGACCTTTTGGCTTGTCTATCACTCCGAAATTATCACTCCAAAAACAAGGAAATTACCTTAGTTTTTTCGATTTTGTTACATCATTCTTATCAGTACTCAGAGTTAAACCCATAAAGAATACATGTCTAATGAGATCTTCAGCCGCAACTCATAGCCAACCTACACTTTAAAACTTTTCACTAGCGTAATAGTACCTGCATAATTCATTCAGTGAGCTCCACTGTGAACGATGTCTTAAGCTGAAGCGGTTGTTAAAGTTCAAATTTGCTAAGTACTATTCCCCAGTGTCATGGTATGTTTGGTAAGGTAACGTGATGTATCCTTAGTACTAAAAGTTCAATTTAGAGTACTCTGAATAGTAAAGTACATACTTGTGCTCGGAAGAATGAAGAAGTCAAGAGAGGAAATCGAGAATACGTCGAAATCGACTCAAACGTATATCGGACTAATACGTTAAACATCCTACTGACAAGAAACACAGAAACTCTCCTAGCGGAAACAGGATGGTAAATGAACAACTGGCTACAATGTATGGAACATCTTTATGTACATTGTGTGGGATAACAAAAAACTTTACCGTAATACCTTAAAGCTATCAAATTATGTCACCGATGTATCAACATAACGTAAATTTCCCAATATCTTGAAGCAGTGGAGTAAAATATCAGAAATTTGAAGATTTAGGAAGATGAGTATGATAGGATATGGTTGAATTAAAATAATGAGTGAATAAAAATAAAAGCCTATTTAGTAAATGGAGCTGTAAAATGAACTACCAGCACTTAAATTAACATCCGTTATACTGTCGTTTTCTACGCTGGAGTAGCTGGAAGCTTTCGTTAAGAAACACTTGTGCAGAGATCGATGTTCATAAAATTTAATTTATGTCGCGGCAACAAAAAGAAAAGGATTCTAAAAGTAGAACTTCGATGATATTAAGTGGACGGACAAGCCAAAAATGAGCAATGTTTTATCGCAGCAAAAAGAATTATCAGATCCACGAATACCCCAAAAATGTATTGTGCATCGCTATTAAAATCGACAGAAATTCTAAAGGTCAGCACAAGTTAGACATAGTCCGAAACGACGAGAATGCTAGGTACACACATCTCAATTGAATATTAGCATCTTATGTACATAAATTGTTGAAACGTGGGAGCTTTGTTTTTGGTAGAGTTTCGCATTATTCCCTGATCTCGTGTGGAGGCCATTTTAACTTGCCAACTACCGGAAGGCAGCGGGGCTCTTTGTTCATTATTTGCCTGTTTTTGTGCGTACAGTACTACATATTTCCTCGTTTTACAAGCAGTGTTAACACGTTTCACTCAATAGATTTCTTAGATCTTTGATATATATCCAAGTTGCTTTATGGTAATAACGTATTTGCATTTATTGTTCCAATGTGTCTCCAGATCTCCCATTGCTGCTGTAAAATTGATTGATCGTTAATGGATAGTGACAACGGAGCAATGGTTCCAATACTACGAGTATGGATGAGGAACATTTCTTTGGTAGCTTATCATATCCTGAGCTCCAGTGCACCTATGCCTATTAGTTCTGCTCTCAAGTTTCGTACTTGTGGTTTAGTCTGTCACGACCTCTGTACTAATGAACATTAGTTCAAAGTTTTTATGTTACGTAGGTTTTTTATTTTATTTTTCAGGGGGTTAGCCAATGAGTCCTTTAACTGATCATCCGATCTAAAGTAGTCACGTTTGATCCTGTTTTTTATATTATGTGAGTTGATCTTCCGGCTTTGATACCTTGTATCATATGTAAATTGCTATTATATGGCAATTAATATATTAAGTATTACGTAAAAATTAATTTGTTCTTAGTTGGAGCTCTTTTTACAGGACTTCTTATTGCATGGAAATTTTGTACTTGAATTGCTTTAGTCACCTGCAAACTTTCGCAGTAGAATATGTTGTGGCATGTGAATTGAACTTGACCAAATGCAGTGTCCGCATGTGAACATGTTAGTTTGAGGCCTAAACGATGTGGCATGCACCACATGTAGGCACGCTGTGTTCACTCAGCAGTATATACAGTACGACAAGCAGTGGTATTGTGGTGTGCCCATCTGTGGCCCTCGCTTAGCATATATGTATTTTACATGTTTTATTGAATTATTGTGCAAACTACATAATTTCATTGATATATCAAGTAAGTTAGGTCACCATTAGCATTCTCTTTATAATACTATAGCTGAAATATAAATGCGAGTCCACCAATTTACGTAACAACGATCATGGCATGGAGAATGAGTCATCCATATCTTTGCATAACTGTGAAATTGAGACTTAAATTTCCACAGCCGACGGGATGTCCTAGTGAGAAATTATTCAGCGACATTGTGATAATATTTATGGTCAGTTTGAATGTGATATTGATGTTGATAGCAAAATTTAGAAGAAAACCTTGTTTCCAAATGTTTAGTTTTTATTATAAACCTCGATAGATGTTCAAAATAATCCAAATACTTATTGGATATGTGTTCAAGGTTCACAAATCCTCTCGCTAATACATTCATTATCATTGTTATTCAATTTTTGTGTCCACATGAAGCATGTAATGACTCAAATATTTTGTTTTAACTTATATACTCGTGTAACCTCTGAAGTGGTATACAATGAAGTACAATCTTGGGAACACGATGCCATGGAGGTACGGAGAATGCTGGGTTAACACTCGTAACAACCTAATAGTAGTCACTGTCATTATCAGCTTAACTTGCAGAATTAGCTCTCTTGAGTGGTAGCCTTCAGGAAACTGTTTTGGGTCTATTTTTGTCTTAGATTTCTGTTTCTACTTTCTTACCTTTCGTAGAGAAGCTGGTGTTCCGTACGATCGACCTCCTGTACCTTTGATACAATTTCTATCTAGCTCATTCGTGAAATTTTCGTCTTACTGAGATGCCCCCCCGCCACTTTTACAACTCATCGTACATAATTATATATACATATTGAATTTGATAGTGAAATGAGACGTGAACCAAGAGTAGCTTATTATTTTAGAATCACATTTTCGTTCTTCAATTTTGAACTTACGTTGAACAAAATGTAATGGCCTAATAACAATCTCGGCCCTGATGTGAAACGTTCACTTATAAAAGAGGATTGTTTGGTATTGGTGGTGCTCACACCACGGAACGTGTTTGGAAGACGGTGGTCTCGATTCAACGTATATCAAGGTATTTGTCCTTTCATCCTAGTGTACGCTTTCCATTGAAGTACAGCTGTCGTTGTATTGCGCTTTCTAAAACCAATATCAGAATTTACTTTATGAGTTTGATTACAGTGTGGCGATGCTGGCAGAAATCTTGTGTATATTTTTAAGGTGATGAAGCTTAAATGTAGTATTACATCTCACGCTATCCAGCTCGTATTTAGGGATGCCAGGCATGGATTTACATTGTTCACACAGCTGCTGACGTCACTGGCTCCTTGTCAACTCTACAGGGGAATTGCTCTTTAATGTCGCGCAAGAAGAGAAATTCGGACAATAAACAATCGCAAATCTTCATGCACAAGTGGAAGTTGCAGTAAATACGGTTGTCCATCGACGTACCATGGTGGGGATAGAGGTGCTCGAGGCTTCCGAAGGTTGATTAAATCAAAATTCAAGTGTCTCCTCGTCATCAAGTTTAGGGAACAGCATTTTTCAGTTGTATCCCTAGCTACTCAATCAGTAACTGTAACGGGGATAAATAGGCTTAATTTTCAGGTAAATCCGATTCTTCTATTTATTTTTTCTGCGTAAGGGCAAATGTTTTCGTTACTTTATTCTTGAATCATGAATCTCTTCAGTGAATGACTACCACTGTTAACGTTGCACGAAAAATTCAAAATTTTCATTATTTGAGAAACAGAATTTTGCTGGCTCTACGTCTTGAGATTTTATCAGGGTGTATAATCATAAATGTGCGTCAATAAACATGGAAGTCTCAGGCCAAGAAGCACTCCAAAAATGTATTGTTTTCGCATGCATGTAAGCAAGATTTGTTTACATACAAATTTCATCTCATGGGTTTCCAAGTGAGGGATTGTATTCTATTAGACCTTCGTATCTATTACACGGGGGAAAATTTTGATCTCTTTCGTTGAAAAATTTTGATCGTCTAATTTAGTTGTAACTTTTTTATGTGATGTTGAATAATTTCAATGATGCCTACGACGCCTAAGCCCTGATCTGACGTGTGCAGGCTCCGCCAGGCCCAGGAGATAGAGCGGCAGCTGAAGGAGTGTGAGACCAGGACGCGGGAGCTGGAGAGGCGAGGGGCTGTCGTCGAGCAGAGTCTGCGTGGGGAGCCGGTCAGTCTTTCTCTCTTGCATTACTACTTTTTATTTTACGAACATTTGTAATTTTACGAATTTTTAAAATTTCTGGCATGTTGTGAAAATAAGTGATGGGTTTTCGGAAAGTTTGTACGCCCCGTAGACTTAAAATTTCTGTTGTATTTTAACAGTTTTATGAGATAGGAAAAGGAAGAGCTTTGTTATTATTCACTATTTATCTTGGTCCACATTCTATTTTGATATATGCAGTGCATTAACATCAGGGACTTGTATCTTATGTAGACGATGGAAGCACGTAAATTATTGCTAAATATTCTGTGTAATAAATATACTAATTCTTCAGGATGACAAGGCAAGCGATGAAACTGAGCTAACAATAAAGACTTCTAGTCTCTCTGAAAGTACCTTCTGAAGGCTTGAATTGTTATTTTTGTAATTTTGTATTACAAGTGTTACATGTTCTTTAAGAAACGTTCCTAACTGCCTATGGCTGAGACAGGCTAGCAATTAGTGTATTTTTCTCTCGCTATCATGCATTAACTTTTGTGAGAACGATGATGACGGAAAAGATTTGTAGCTGTTCGGTGAAATCCTTATTTTCTCAGCACTTTTTCCCAATTTTGCGATCGAGAGGAATCTAATAATAATTTTGATCAAGTTTTAGGATTCACAAGTAATGCAAGTAAATTCTCGATTAACATAACAATTCTTTTTAAATTAACTACAGGTGCATGCTCGGAATGCTTTTTCTAATGACATCGACTATTTAAATTTCTGCAGGCTATTTATCACTGGTTTTTCCTTGGAGTTTGCTGAACTATCAAATAAGGTTGCACTAAAGAGACAGTTTGAGTGACGTATTATTTAAACATACCTGTAACGAAATGAAAACGATGGCATACTCATTCAAGATTAGATCAGTAAGCTGTCCAGTTTTTAATAGTATATTGCTGAAGCCAAAACCCTCTGTTTTCTAGTTTCCTGTATCCCTTTATGTGCATACATAAGACCTACTCACTTCTGTTGCCTGGTTAAACTGTTTTTTTTACTTTTTTCTTTACTTTTTCTTTTTTTCATGAGTTACTATTAAAGGTTACTCTAGATCATGAATCCCTGTACGCCCGTGAGTAAATAGCCTCATAACGAGCTGTTTGGAATTAATTTTTACCACCGTAATGACGTGTTCTTTGAGAAATTTTTGTTTTTAATCTTTGATGGTATTTCACATTTTCAATCATCCATTCCCTTAGGTACTCATAACTAGGTGATTTGAAACATTTGGTGTAAAAAATGTATAAAGTTGTTTTATCTCACTATTGAAGTTTTCAAAAAGTATTACTGTAGTGCTGTAGCAATACTTCTTGTGATACATTTGTTGCATTATAGTCACAGTTAAAATGTATGATATTATAGGAGAACTGATCTCAACGAGAAATTCCAGGTAGGAAGTAAACCTTAACTGGCGAAGTAGTGTTTCCTTGCTTCCATGCGAGCGCGCTGGAGAAACTACTGTCATTAAGCGTATCGTAGAGATTTAGCTCAACTGAGAGGTAGAGTATTACTGAGCTCTGCCAATAGTCTGTCTAGGTCAACATCAGGGGACCTTAAGGTGGTTAAACTATTGTAATTCCATCACGTAAGCTGCTCGAGTTGTGGGAATCTACTGTGAAGTTTGGTAGTTGAACAAAGCTTATTTATAACTTTCTTCGTCTGCATCTGAAGAAGATACCTGATACGCCATCAGAATTTCTTCAGTCCTTTCTATGTTTTTTCTGATGGTGTAATTACACTCTTCGTCTGGGTCGGCTACATTCTGATCTGAATAAATATAAAATGGTTAAAATTGTCAAATTGTTTATTTTGTAAAGTTTTTGTTTCTCTCGAAGTTTTGAACAATTTTTATTAGAACGTAATATTTTTGAGGCAAAAAATCTGAAAATTTTGCCAGACCCTTCGTCGATGATCACTAACTTTTCAAATCCATGAAATCATTTTTCATGGCTTTTGAAGGACCTATTTTTAGATTGTTCTTTAAAAGTTATATTATATTAAAGCAGGGTGGCGAGGGAGGAGACGAGTCTGAACTGATGAGTGAATGGTTCGAGTTGGTGCACGAGAAGACTGGACTGTCACGGTGGGAGCAGGAGCTTAGCATCAGGGCCCGTCAACTGGAACTGGAGGACAGGGACGCTAGGCTGCAGCATCAGCTTTCCCTACCTGGTGAGTCCTCCTTGGATTATTTGTCGTAGTTTTTGTTGTGCATCCTCGTCCTCCCTGGTGGGTGGATATGTGCTCTTGGTGCTAGTAACTTCCGTTATTGTTCGGTAGCCTTGCCTAGATGATCAAGCGATATTCTTGGTGCTAGTAACTTCTGCTATTGTTTGCTAGACCTGCCTTGTGCGTACCATGTTCCTGATCCTGGTAAATTCTGTTTTTGCTTGCTCACCCTAGTTTGTGCGACACCGTTGTCTTAATTTTGTGCTTTCACCCTGCCTGATGTGTTCTTTGTATTTTTTTCTTGTCCGCAATGCTACTTTTATTGTGGTGAGGTTGCATTTAATATGTAGTAGGTAAGACAAAAGTTCCAACTTAAAATACACATACTTTCGTTGTATACGGTATCTGCTTAGTGTACCGTCTTATATTTATTTTTTTGAAATTAAATTTTGTCTTCACTATATTGTCTTCGTATATATTGATTTTTTTTAACGTGCATTTCATTTTTGTGCTTAATCATTTGTTTTGAGGTCCATGTATGTTATCGTATTAATGTCATACATTGTGTTATTTAATGTACGAGCGTTTTACATTTTGTTGAAGCCGGATATCATTGTGAAATGCATGATGGAGAGAGATGAGTCTGTTGAGGGATTCTTACTATATTTTGGGCTCTGTGCTCACTGCATTTTAGTTGCACTACCTCGTTAGAGTATGGAAGTTCAAGTTTCCAGTAGCCCTATAAAAAACATAACCTCTACAGCATGTCGCTGTGACTTTCGGAATAATTTGTAGCGTTTGTTTCTCTGAAGAATTTAAGAAGTCAATAATGAATAGTTAAAATCGCAGCCTGACGCGATTTAATGTGTTGAAAAGGATGGGTACTCGTGCGTGCTTGTAACTTGTGTGCCCATGGCAATCGAGTTTTATTTTACGTTTTTTTAGGGTAATCGCCATTACATGTTGCATTATTTTGGGTTCGTGCATCTGTTCACGGCTATCAAATTCGATTTTTGGCTTCGTGTACAAACTCAATAGCATTAAGTGCATCTTCTTCTTAATCTGATAACATTTGAGGAGCAAATTTGTTTGTAGCTCCTACAGATGCGTTCGTTTCTCGTCGTTAGGTGAAGTTCGTGCAACTATTTGATATTTCTAAGAGAGATAGCTATGCAGCCTTCAATTCTTAAATCAGGTAAGGTACAGGAAATCAAATTGTAAAACCAGAGTAACCTAATATAAAACCAATCACATCCGTAAACGCGCGCTTAACAATAGTAATCAAAACATCTCGACGAAATCAACCTAAAGCTTCATTATATACACACGAACACACGCACGAACAGTTGGTGTATTTATCGTCTCTGCACTAGGTGTACGAACTTGTTCGTCTTTTCAATTTATTCTAACGTACTGAAATTCGTAGGTATCCTTGAGTTGGAAAGAATTAGGTGAGTTTCTTCATCATCACAATAGAAGCAATCATTACTTAACCCAAACTCCGGCATAAAGACGCGGAGTCAAAATGTTTCAAAAGCTTGCTTGTAAATTTTCACAATTTTCCTCAACAATATAGAAAATCATGCTCAAATACCGAACTTAATCATCAGCGTATGACATTCATAAACTAGGCTGTAATTATGAAAAAAATGACGATGAATTGCCGAGTTTTTCCAATCGTGCCAATACGTCAAGCAAACGCCGTAATAAGACGTGAGGTAATGAGAAACATTTCTTGATTAAAAACTTGAGAAAATACACATAATGTTTTGTTAATATGTCACGTCGTTATGTTATATTACATGTTCCATATGTTATAGCGCTCACCGCGTCACGGAACACAGAACCTCCGAGGTTGCGCCGAAAATATTCCGTCGATACACGTTAAACGAAGATTGCATGGAAAGAACATGATTACATTAGATTCAAATGGTATGTCAAGTGTTCAATGGCTTCTGATGAGATTAATGCCTGCAGACTGTGTGGGAGGGGGACATCTAGAGCCGTCAATACTAAATCATATATGTTAACATCACATTATACGTTTGTTTCGCTATGACAGGCGCTCGGACGTAAACATTGTTGTACATTATTTTGCGTTCAGTGATAGCAGTCTGCAATGCGAGTAAGACAATATTCATAATCGCGATAATACCTTCAAGTAGCGAGCTTCAGGGACATTAAAATAACATCATTGGGGACATTTGAAGCAAGCCACTCTCGTGTTCGTGAGTACAGGCTGCAGCGCAGGCGTGGCAGAGGAACTGCGTTCGGTGAGGGAGCAGCGTGAGCACCTCATGGTCATGCTGGAGCAGGACCGACTCAGGTGATGACCACATATGTCGTTTTTAACCATTTATAACTGGCATCTTTTCAAATTTCCTACCACTTGCTTGTTTTTTCCTTGACCTATTTCCATTCCTTAAATTTTTTTTGATTTGATTCTATACCAATGAACAATTTTTACTGATTTCTTCTCTGTAACCACAAAATGCATCTTGACATTTTCAGTACCGGTGTTAATATAATTGTTAGCGATGGTTCAAAATTAAATTTTAAGTTTTCTATCGTACTGCTCATTATATTTTCAGTATTATTTCTGACTCACGCATATTCAATCTTGTTATTTTCTCTTAAATAAAGTTATGTAGTTTCTTTTTAATTTATTTCAGATAGTATTTTGTGGTTGAGTTTTTTAACTTGTTATTTACATCATAGTTATTCCAATAAGATTTTCATTTATTCCACGTAGAGGTATTTTGAAAAGGTATTTTGTTTCTGATGGTATAGAGGATGTCGGACTCACTATTCCTCAGTGGTATTCCTAGCTTCTCACGGCAGAGTGATCGCTTCTTGCATGATTTTATTATCTCCATTCTATTTTCCATTGTTGGTTTTATCTCCTTTATTTTAATTTTCTGCTCATGTTTCAGTTTTCGTATTTTTTCATTTTAATTATCATTTTTTTCTGCTTCTTTTCATATGCCCTTTTTCTCTTACTCTCGTAGTGAACCCCAATTTTCAATACAGCCAACCACCTCCATGAATAGCTAATCTATCATATGCTGATAGCTACTGTTAAAATATTTTTCGAGTAGCTACTATGGTAAAAGCCCTTATTATTGTCTCAATCCGAGCCCTCGT
Organism: Trinorchestia longiramus; assembly: GCA_006783055.1. NCBI lineage: Eukaryota > Metazoa > Arthropoda > Malacostraca > Amphipoda > Talitridae > Trinorchestia > Trinorchestia longiramus. The sequence continues at coordinate 127,223 of VCRD01000806.1, read as the reverse complement.
TTTAAAGTAAGCTCAATTCCTCTTGAGGGTAATGAAAAGCCTCATGTTTATTTAATTGAAATTGGATGTGTGACTATTGAATGAATATACATGCATTGTTTGTTACAACTTTAATAATGAACGATGAATCCGCGTTTACATGTACATACAGGGTGTCTCAAAAAAATGTACTCACCCTTTAACCGTTGCTAACATGCTATCTTCTTTGTGTTGCAGGTGTGAGGTTCGAACCTTTGCGAACATGATTCTTTAATCACATTTAATCATGTTCGCAAAGGTTCGAACCTCACACCTGCAACACAAAGAAGACAGCTTGTTAGCAACGGTTAAAGGGTGAGTACATTTTTTTGAGACACCCTGTATTTATACCGCAATCTGACGATCACTTTACCTCGCAGGTACGTGGAAGAGGACCGCGACATAGAAACCGTCATGATACGAAAAGGTCTTCAGCTTCCTTCTGTCAGACGAGAGACTGGTGTCTGATATTGTCAAAGATCAGTTATACGAAATTTAAATTTTTTCACGACTGCAAACTGATGAACTAAATTTTTGGTAGCACGACGACACATTATTTGAATTTGAGTCTGTTTACTCATTGTCATTTATTCGACGTTGCCTTTACTTTCGTGTCAATAATTTTATAAGTTGTACATGGAGTTTTGTGACTATACGTAGAACCTGGAGGATTAGTGAACGACAATCGCGGGTATTGGGACTGAACATTTTTGGACGGGCGTATTAATGAAACCTATTCCAAACACAAAAGTTTCTGTGGTTCTAATGGTACTGCTGCTAAGTCCTTCTAAATCATTATTGAGATAAAAAAAATTATTATTAGATCGTAATGTTGATGGTTTTCATTTCACACACCGTAAGTAAGGACTCCCATTTTGTACTCGTAAGTACTGTGATTTGTTCTTAAGACTATCATTAAATGGTGAACTGAATTGCTAATAAGTGGCTCTTTTCAGCGAAGGAAGAGTTGACATGAGTGTAAGCAGGTATCAGTGTACCATAACGTACTGTGAAATGTCCTTGCTGCTCATCAACTTTGGACAGGGTAATTTTCTTATACTTCTATCCTATTTATGAATAGTGCCGCAGGGTTTCTTGAATCCCAGCATAACCTATAGCGCTGTTCTATTCACGGTAATTTCCTATTAAGGATTTGTGAAAGCTGGAGGTGTGTTTATGGTTCTCGTTTTGTTATGCCAGCTTGCCTCACATTACAAGTGTTGCTCATGTTTGTCTTCTATGTTTTTGTGGCAAATTTGAATTGTTCAAAAATTAATGCTTAAACTGACGCTGTCACATTTGACGTTTGCATTCATGTCAATGATTTATACTCGGTGTCGAATGAATATGTATACCTTATAGAAGAATCCAGATGTGCAACCGAGGTATTAAATTTTACTGTTGTCTAAATATCACCCACCATTAAATTACGCTATTAATCCTTGGGGCACTAACATTCGAAGCGAAGCTGAGGATCTACTGCACAGCCACCGAAAGAGGTGCAACTGAACTGGCTAGAATACATTTTCTGAATATCGTGGTGCAGTTCGTTTGGGTATGGAAAATAAATAAAATAATTGTATAAGAGTTTGTGGGTTTCGTCATTTGAGCCGCCAATATACTAGTAATCTTCAAAATTTGGACGTTCTAATTGTGGCCCATACGTTTGTGTTAGGTGAGGGGGTTCTCGGTAATGATTCTCCTCACTGAAATCTACCTTGACTTGTGCGGTTGTTTTCTGATAACGAGCAAGCAAGTTCTGTCACCGCAAACAACAACCTAAATCCCTTTGGAGATTTGCTTCTCTGCTTCAGCGGTGCCAAGTGAATCAAAGTTGTCACTGTTCCTACAGTTTCCTGTGCAGTTACCTAATGCTAAGCTCACTGGTTCTTGTTACTGCACTAATACCTGTCAGTTTAATTCACTCAGCTTTTGTCGTTAAACTGCACTGTTAATTCTGATTTAATACCTTCCGTTGCTTCTACATAATGATGCTGTGAAGCAGCAGTTAAGTGGAGTTACTAACGCTCTCAAGTATTGACTATTACGTAACGAGCGCTTCGTGCTGTGTTGGTCACCAAATCGAGTGCCTTTAAAAATAATTGATCGCTCGATTTAATTTTTCAAGAATCCTATTGCCAATAAAACAACATGAAAAACAATTGGAGGACGAGTGAATTTCCAATCTATGACTACTCTTTGATGTGTTTTAAAATTCTTCTACTTTCAATTTTTTTGTTAATTTCTTTAGTAGCAATAGCATGATTTATCATGTTCTTTTAGGGCTTGGAAGCGCTCGTGTATTTGTTGTAAACCTCGAAAGCTGTGACTTTTCCAGACCGCGTTTTTTTGTAAATATCAGTGACCTGATATTCATCTGTGTCTTCAATGTCATTATAATCGAAGCTTTAAGTGCTGGTTTGGTGTGCTGCGTTATATAAGAGGCATTATTCGTATAATTTTGTACTGAATTGGTTCTGTTGCACTGTTGTCATGTCATAGGTGTGAGTTTGCTGCTTCGAGTCACAAATTTTGTCTCAACACAGCTGATTGTGCTTCACGCTTCACTTATAAGTATTGCTTTAATATATATCTCGTGGTTTATACGGCTTGCATATTTATTGTTCTACGTACGTGAAGCTTGCTGTAAAAGGTTTTAAAAATTTTTCATTCATGTCTCATGTCCATTCCGCCTTTTTTTGGCAAGCGGTCCAGTGAACTACAATATACGAAGTAATCAGTTCTACCAAACCTTTATCGCCGTATGAAATTTAAATTGGTCAAATGAAGAGGTACTTACTTCTAAGAAACGGATTTCCTAGCGCACTTCGCATCGCTATCGCACCTGTTCATCTTCGTAACTATCGACTGTTTCAGATACACTCAGTAAGGTTTCTCGTAATAGAGTCGCAATATTTTGTGGTATCTTGTACGACCGTATGTGTATTTTAATTTGAGTCGGTCGTTCCTAGGTCAGTGGAGATTTTAAGTATGCTCAAAGGCGCCTTGTATTGTAATGCGCTAACTTGATTGTATTCATCACATTAGTAATTATCGCAACAAGAGAGATAGCACGAGATGGAGCTTGTCTGCGATCTCGTTAGCGCTTTAATGTAAGTTTTCGTGTATTTTTGTATATACATTATCGATTGTTACTTAATCGTACGAGCTAGTAGTTTTACAATCAAAAAAGAAAAAAGTTCGGCTAAGCCTGCTCCTTCAAGTTCCATCTCTCTGTTTCTGTTTGTGTTCTATATTGATTCATTGTTATTCGTAATATAGATTTGAGCTTAACAGCTTCTTAGCATTTGTGATGATTTTACTACTTTCTCAATTTTTAAGCCATTAAGTAATCTAATATTTCTAATACTCTCACCTCCATCAGTCTTGCACTACTCAATACCACCAAGTTCCAACCGTATTGTTGTCTCAAGCAATCTATGTTCTTTCACAGCACGACTAGCGGCCTTTCTCAGAACAAGAGGCTCATTTACATTTCTTAGAACTGGTCGAGATGCCTATGAAGGACCTAAGAGGATTATGATAATCGAAAACTGTCGAATATCCATTGTAGTACACTAATATTGATTTGAAGGAAATGATTTATATTGATTTAAAATTGTCGTCGGTTAGAATGATTTTAAACAAAAACAATTGTAACTGTTGTGTTTGTCAGAAGTTACATGGAGCAGCATGTGTGTTGCAGTGTCTCGCTCTTTGCTTTCAGTATGTGCTATGACTACTGCTCATTGTTTTGTGCAGCTTATGTTTCCAGGTAATGCTTTAGTTGGATTTTTTTGTTTAGCTATAAAAGATTTTTTACGTCGTAATGATCGTGTAGTTCAATAATGTGACCCTATCGTTAGAATTCTGGTTGATTAGCTCAAAAAAATCGTGTCTTTCTTATCTCGCACGACCATGCTTGTCTGAATTATAGTGTTTTTCATGTCGCACTTCCTAATTAATTTGGTATTATAGAGATTGGATTTGTATTCCTATCTCATTCAGTACATCTTGGGAATTTATCACTCATCGTAGTTAGGATCCTGAGCTATTCTGAAGAGGTATACTGATTGTGTCTCCTTGGTCAGCATACCGTCGAAATTTTGCGTTCGTCAAAGGTAAGCATAACTACTTGTCGTAGAATCACCGACGCGTATCGAGACGCTAGTGTAGATTTTGTTTTGTGGTTTAAGTTATGTACTTTTTCTGTACATTTCATTTGTAGAGAAGTAGGCACTTTTCTCATAGATGCACACTAACTCTGTTAAAATACTTCCTGAACGGATACGGTGTACAAACGTATGGGATATGTGAAGTGAAAGTAATAGCTTGAATGCACGCAAGTTCTACTTTTTTTTTGGTGGGTTTAAGCAGCGAATGAGTGAAAATTACTTAAACGAACGTTACTTTATAAACGGAGTTAGCGGTCCCATGTCATCTATCATGTGATACATTGACTATTAGTTCTTGGAAGTAATTTAGCGTTGTCTAAAATAACGAATACTAGCGTTTAGCAACAGTAAATTATATTTTCAACCCATGCCATGATACACAAGTAAGTTCTCAAAGTTTATGAATCTTGTAGTGCTATTGTTCCAAATGAATATCTTATTGAGCATAGAATTATTAAAAATACCTCAACCGTAGTTGGAAAGTTCAACTAAATCCTTGAGCGTAAATTGGATCCGTCCGTTTTGACGAGCGAAGAGGTTGCGTGTATCTAAAATTGATTGTTACTTTAAACCAATAGTGGATTTTATACATTAGTAAACATGGTGGCTATAATTTAATTCTACTTTATTTTAATTTTGTCTGTTCGTGATAGGTCTTACTTGCTGCATCACGTACTAGAATCAATTTTTCACTCTGGTGTCCTTTTATTACGAACTCATTTGAATTTTTCTTCCCGAGTTAGTGAGTGTCCAAAAATTTGTTTTTTAAATTTCCAGTATTTATCCATTGTGGAATGGGAACAACTCGACTGAAGCAATTCCATTTATGGAATTTCTTTTTCGAAGCATTTACTTCTAATGGTGCGTTATTTAGAAATTGTCCAGTGCTAGTCTGAAGTATATGGCAAGCTTTAGTCTTCGAGTGCTGTAGTTTGTTCTAGAAAAAATGTATGAAAGCATCTTCAATTATCTCGTAAAAGTATCGAAAGTAACAAGCTTCAGACGAATCATCAAAAACTTAATAATGTATGTCCTAATCTCCTATTTTGATTGTCATTTTAGAGAGGTTCTTCATCATTTTACACACAGTATGCTTTATAAAAGTGCACAACTAGGTACCATGCAACCTTTTCGCAAAATTCAAGTTGTGTTAATCTGCGTGTTAGATAATAAAAGTTACATAAGAGATACATTAAGGGCATTGCTTTCAAGCGTATCTTGAGAACTGAGCGCTGCTTGGAAGGTGTGTAGGATTCGCGGATTTTCTCGAAAGAGTTCTACCCTATTATTTATTGATATATTAGGGTTTTTTGTAGAATAGTTTTATTCAGATTTTTCACTTTTTCTTTTCGAGCAGTCTCTGAGGTGGGTAGTATAGAAGTTCTCTTTCCGCGTATCTTGGAAACTTAGTTCTTACAATTACTAATCTTGGTTCGGAAGGAAGAATATTAAGTATTTGTCCTCGTCGGTATATCTTGGAGAATTAGCGATCGTCTCAAGCTATTCACCGCACAATCAGTAACACTTGCTGTTTGAGGCTGTTGTGAGATTAGTTTTACTGCTGGGTAGGCTTTATTTTTTTCTTTTTTACGTTTTCTCACTTGTGGTCGAAACCGCCGTTTCTTTAACTGACTTATTGCATTGGTATATGTTTGATACTTAACAGTATATGCCAACGTAATTCATGAAGATTTCGTTTTGTTGAAACATTCTATGTCACTGTAGAAACATTCTTCGTGCGAAGACGGTGGTTAAACTTGCGTATTTTTGTCGGATAGGCGACCGGTGTGCCATTTCGACGAACTTTTTCCCCTAGTACAGCGACTCCTGTTCTTATCTCATTTTTTTGTGAATTGAACTGAATTAGTGTTAGAAACCCCCATGACCTGGTATGCTCTACTTCCTCTACATACAAAAAATAAGAATAGGAAAAAGGTGGTTTATTCCTGTGACTGTACAGTGGTATCTCGACATACGAATGTCCTAACTTACGAATTATTTAACATACGAATGATCATTTGGTTCAGATTTCTGCCTGTGGAAATCTGAACCAAATGACTTTGTATGTTAAATAATTCGTAAGTTAGGACATTCGTATGTTGAAGTACCACTGTTGTAACTCCAAGTAGCTTTATTGCACACTACTCCAATTGCAGTTGATGTGATCAAAAGGTTTTACAACATGGGCAATGGCCAGCATACTGCTAGTTTGTTTCTGTTAAATAATTATTTGCAGTATTTATGCACAAGTATGAATTCTTTGATTATCGTTTCCGACTCTAGTTAACCTAACATTCGATGCCACAAAAATATATCATAACTTTAGAATCGCTTCCGTATTCGGGGATAGCTTTTGAATGATGAGGACAGTTGTTGACCAGTAAATCTGCTAGCCTCTGCTGCTTGTGATCTATCCAAAACGCTGTACTGAGACTGCATTTGTAATCACAATGTCGTTGGGAAATGCTTTATAGTTGTTCAGCTTTGGTGTTTTTCTTAGTAGTTAACCATTTTGACAATAACTATTGCATGTATGAATGTCCGTCACAGCAGAAGCTTATTTTATATTAAGAAAGTTTCCCCTTGCAGTGAAAGTAAATTCCCAAACCTTCGAGTTTTCCCCACATAACAAAGCTGGTTATGAAAAATTACATTTAATTTTTTTGTTTTCTTTCTAAAGGAAAAAATTTTGTCCTTGTAACGAAAACAAGTTTCCCCAACTAACTAATAATTTAATTTCTCCAAGAACGGGAGTAATTAATGTTCTCGAAAATAGTGTAATTTTGTTTTCATTAGGGCCTTCATGTATTTTTCTCGCCAAAATTTAATTTTACTGTATTAGTAAATTCGTTGGTCTCGCCTCCTGCAATAGGCTCCATTATTATTAGTAATCTTACGACTATTTGATGAAGCGGTAGCATTAAAACAAACACTTGAGTCTTGCCTTTCAGTGCTGATGTGACCTCTAAATTAGAATTTAGAATTTAGCTTGCACTATGTTAACCTTATGATTAGGGACACTAAAGTTCACACAAGAGTGAGCCGAGCGTCATTAAGTGCATTAAATGAGTGATCATAGACTTAAGCTTAACGCCTTCTTATTGTCTAGTGTAAATAATGTGGATTGGCACTAGTTCTGTGCAGGACGCTCATTGAGGAAGTCCTGGGCGAGTTAAATTGTGTCTCATGATCGAAGCTTCTAGACACGTTTGCTTGCCATCTTTGACGTCGCGATGAAGAAACATTTCTGCTTGTTTCTGAAACCAATTTAGAATTTTCATCTTTAATGCTGTAGATTGGTAAGTGCAACTGGAGGACACAGTGTATGCTTAAGGATATGCTCTGGTATTTTTTCTTTATATCTTTTTGTTACTACAGTAGATGTCTTTTTAACAGGCACCCATGGGACTTTGCATTTGCCGGTTAATATCACCCGAGTAACTACAAACAATTCATAGACACGCTAGACAAAAGGAAAACGATATCAATTGCTTAAAGCATTTAAAGAAGAAAAAACAATGATTAAATAGATAAAGTTTGGCCAGCGAGTGCCGGTTAAAAGAATTCTACTGTAATATTTATTTTAAAAGTTGAGTATCCGATGTAAAAGTAAGCTGTCTTTAAAAAGATTTTTTAGAAAGATTGTAGTATTTAACGAAGTTTTCTGTAACTTAGTGCTTGAAACTTTGGTTGTGTAAATTTGAAATAACTATAAATCTAGTTCCTAAAGAGATATAGTCTTTCGCTGCAAGAAAGAGACTTCAGAATAGCCAACCATTTTGTTACAATGGAGTTTAATTTAGAGCCTCTGTTTTTTGCATGTGATTTATCGTTGAAATCCAAGGAATCATTGAAATTTATTACTCAGTTATCCATCTCAACAGTGACAGTTTCAATGACCCAGAGGGTCTTCACAAGGCCCGTTATATGGTATCCATTTAACTGAATATGCTGTTTACGTACTTTCGAAATCTACGTATTTGTAAGCACTTCGCGGGGGTGTAAAATTAAAAAAGCACCCAGTTAGTGTGAGCAAACCAGTCAGATTCTATCTTCAGTGTACATTTTAAAACCTAAACTGTGTAACCTCATATTCCATATTCAAAAATATGGTAATTGTTGTGGACCAGAATTACATTCTCTAACTTCGATGGCATTCGTCGTCACTTTGCATTAAAAAAAAATAACTACGCTCCAACAGAGTTATTGTTGTCACGCAATTCTGGAAAAGAATTGGACGTACGATTTTGGCATTATTAAATATTTTAGCACGTAGGGGAAAAATTTTAATCCAACAAATATTGTTTTGAGAAAAACGCTAGCCTTGCTGCTGTATTCGTAGGATGTTACGTGTAGTTTACGCACACTAAAATTCTTTAACATTAGGATTGCTGAATTTTTAGAATGTTTTATGGCTTTCTGTTCTCTGAAATGTGTTGCCGAAATGTAGGATTTTTCTAATACTTTTTATTTCATTTGATGCACCTTTTGAGTTAGCCACTGACGGCGTGCGTGCATATTATAGTGTGATAGACACTTAAACAAGTCTTTCTTCAGGATTCTGGCTGGCATGGTGGCCGGTGCACCGAACGTAAATCTTCAGATCAATTTCTCTATAAATTGAAACGCGTTGAACTAATCTCTAACCACAGCTTTCAAGCAAGAGTTCTAGTTGCTGTGTATGTTCGTTCTTGACATTATAGGTAACATCGAAGTGTTCAGTTGACCTAACAAATCTCTGAAGTGGCGCTGCCTGGAGACATTTTGTTGTCCTGCACGATGAGTTAAAGTCCTGCAATGCCTTTAAACTTCGAGTTTTCTGTCTTTCAGCAGGTGTTTTTAAAACCGCGCGACTGGAATAATTATTGAAAATCTTTATTCACGAATGTATTTCTTTCTGTTCTCAGCATTCCTTTCGGTTTAAAAATAGTTCCTCATGACCATTTATTTCACCTTTAAGCTTTATCTTGTGTTCCATCTAGAATTTCGTTCGTACTTTGTTATTAACGACTACAGAGATATTTTCGTACATAATCCGTTCCCTTTTCAGTTGTTATTCACATTTTTTCTAATACCGGTTTGAGTTTGTCCGCCCATTAAATATGTTCTGTCTATTTTCTATGATTTTAAGACATCCTCGTATCATGCTTTCAGTTCTGAAGCATGAGAACTTTGAAATATATCGGTGGCATTCTAGGTTGTCGATTTTTTCTATTCTCAACTTTACACTATGCTGTAAAATCCAGCTACCTCTTCATATAATACTCCTTTCGTTACCATCCCTTTACACATGCGTTAGCACCCGCTTCAGATTTGTCCACTGTTGTCGTTCCGATCGTGCGGCACCAGTTTGGTAAGATTATCCTTCTTGCCATTTCTTGATTATTTTATTTAGTGTGCAATTATTTAACAGAATGTTCTTGTATCGATAGTAATATGCATATTCTTTATTTATTTAGAATTTTAATTTTTGTCATCTTGTTCGTGTATGGGGTTAACCCTCTCAAAACGAGATGGGTTCCGAGCAGAAGTGTAACAGTCTCAAAAAAATGTATAAATATCTACTGTCAATCTGGTGCTCGAATAAAAATTCCTCAATACGCGAGTCTTCGATTTCCCTTGTAGCTCCCTGGTGAACATTTTCCTTTCATTTATTAAATTAGAATTGTTTTAAACATGTTTTGCTACAGGATATGTAAAAATGTCTACATGGCCTGTTGGCCTTTTTTCAGTTCAAATTTGGCCATAAAGAGCACTGAGCATCTGGCAACCCTAGTCACGGGTTCTGGTTGATAAGAGTAACATATCAAACCCCGGAAAGTGAGTATTACCATAGTTACTTTCATTGTGACTTTTTCACTTTGGTAACCAGTTACACAATAACTAAATGTGTTTAAAGACATGCTAGAAATATAATGGGGAGTTGAAATTATTCAACCACCGAAAATATAGTTAACGAGATGAAACTAACTGGGGTTATTGGTTGCGACGAATGATGTCATTAAATAATTTGTCATTACATCATATTTAACCAGTTAGTTGCAGAGACCGTTAAACCTTCACGTGAAACGTGGCTCTAAGGAGAGGAAATAACGAGCTTGTTAATACTTTAAATGCCTCTGGACGTAGCACCTCTACTTGCGGTCAAAAATGCCGACAAAGCATTCAGTCGACATTTAGTAATCCACGTGTCATTAAGAAACCCGTGGACAAACACAACTTGGATTTGTTGTTCATAGACAGTATGTTATCCCTTGCTAAGATTGGAACATCTTTTGTTAGCTAGTTGCAGCTTTGCAGTCTGCAAACAGAGTTTGTTATGAGTTGTAGAGCTCTAACACGGCGAACTGAAAATAAGTTCAAGCACAGAAAGTCCAAAATTATCAATATTATGGTAAACTAGTGTACGCGTGCCATCAAAACTGATGGCAAATGCTGTTGGAAAGATATTAAATAAAATTACATATAAGAACGCAATGCAATATATTTAGTTTTATATATATTTACAAAGGACAAACGTTTTAATTGAGTATTTCTTTAATGACAACATTCCTAGTGAAAAACAAATCATCTAGCAAATTTCCTTGAACATCAGATTCTTTAATTGCTATTTTAATGTTAGTCCTATTTATGAGCCGCAATAGAAGTAGTTATAGCCATTCGTGTCATATCCTAGATACTGAAATTCAGCATTACTGAAAGCAACTGCGAGCTTGTGTATGTATATTGTAATATGCAATACCCCGCCGAACTCCCTATCCACGATACGGACTCGAGTATATAAGGCTCTGGATCTCTCTAATTTGAGATCCAGTGACACGAAACATAAATAAATATATAAACACACGACGGTCATTCGTAGTACTAGATTCAGTACATGGTAACAACTACTGACGTACAGTCAGGTCACAAGTAAGTTGAATTTTCAAACATAAGCTTCATACACATAAGCGCATTTACAAAAAAAAATTCTTTTTCTTCAGTGGGTGTTATAGCCGAAGTACCTACAAAGTTGGGACAATAGAGGTAGAGGTAGCGGTAGCGCGCCAGTTTTTTTGTTTTCCCCAGTGGTAGCGGTACAGCGTTATTTTCACACATATATTCACTCGTTTTATTGCAAACGGCATCCATCGTTAATTATAATAAGCGATGGTTAAGATGATTTCAGACACTGATAATTATCAGTATTTGAAATCATCTTAACCATTTAGAAGTCCTAGACAGTTTACTGGTTCAGGACACACATTTTCTGAGTACAACATGTTGGTCTCAGACCGCGAAAAGGTTAAAAATCAGAAAATTAGAATTATTTAATGGGAAAGACGTAAATTATCGAAGACTGAGCGTTGGTGCGCAAGAGGTTGGTTGCGAGGTACGATGGTTTGCTCCCACAACAGAGAAGGAAAAAAGCAAGATCAAGTAACTCCAGTGACCAATAGCAAGGTAAGCAACACATTCAACAACGCATTTCCACCCGTTCTCAGTGATAATGTGCTATTCATATTTTTGGTTGAAATTCAAAACTGTCCCCTCGTGCTTGGGACATCAGATACGTGTAATGCCTATCAATTGTGAGTTTAAAATATTTCCAAAGAAGAAAATTGCTACTTCATATTAGCTTGCTTGTCATTTTAGCATAAAATTTTATCGATGTAAAATTTATTATTTGACTAGCAACCATTGGTACATGACAGTAACTTTCAAATCAAGTTGAGTCATTTTAGTAAAATGCATGTGCATCGACAGCGACCAAGTGGTACGCGGCATCTGCTTGTGATACGGAGGTCTCAAGTACGAATTTCCACGCGGCACTTTATTTCTCCTGTTTTCGACGCAGTGGACCAAGCATATCATTCATCAACATTATCGAACTCTCAAAAACAACCTGAAAATCAAGGTCGAAATAGGAAAAGGAGACCCCAACGAAGTTCGGAAACAGATCTCGGTGAATAAAATACATCTAAATCAACTCCCAATCTATGCAATTCTGCAACAAGATTTCGACGAAATCCCGCACTCGCCTAAAAACCTGACGCACAAAAGACCAAAACACACTACATAATGGATACACATAGTTACATAAAATCCCTCACCATCATCCAACATAACGTCCAAAACTGGCAAAACAACAAAATAGCACTACGCAACATATACCGACAATACGACTCTCACATAATATAATACTACTCAACGCTCACTGCCTACGAGATAACACCCCCATCTAAATATGGAACTATAACACATACGCTGCAAACAAAGCTAATGAACAACACGCAGGTACAGCCATAGCAATCAAAAAAGACATCCCATTTAAACTACACGACAATTTCCACTCAGACATGCTCGGAGTCACAGTCGACACTCCGCAAGGCCCCATCACCATAGACACAACCTACATCCCACCACGCATCAACTACATCAACTACATCGACATGCACACACTACTAAGATGGAAAAATCATACCTACCTACTAGCAGATATGAACGCACAGCACCCAACACTTGGATACAACTACACAAACATGAAAGGAAAGCAAATACACGCACTCATAAATAAAAATAAATGTATACACATCGGACCAAACTTTCCCACCTTGCTCACTCATAACTACAGCACCAGCCCCGACATAGTCCTGACAAACACCCAAACATTCCACAACATAAGACTACAACCAGGCCCGCTCACCCCATCAGACCACACCCCCATAATAGCAACCATCACTGCAAACCCCATCCAAATCCCCATCCGCCCACGACCATCCTTCCACAACGCTGACTGGACACAATACAAAAGCCTTCTCACCGCACACACGGTACCACAAGACCCCCAACCGACTCTGGAAGAGATCGATAACCACCTGTCCCAACTGGGAAATTCACATCACCGCAGCCTCCAACCAAGCAATCCCAACCATCACTCACAGAACAATCCCGGAAATCAAACCAACACAAGAAACACTGCTGCTCGAAACAAGATACCATCACATCTGCAACCACCTCAGGAGACACGGACACTCTCCTCACTTGTACTACAAACTCGTAAACCTCAGACACCAAATAAAACAAACGTACAAACACATACTCGTACAGTGCAACATGGAACCACACAATCATGAACATGGGAATAAACGATAATCCCGAACAATTTTGGTCGTCTATTAAGCGCATGTCAAGCAACAACACTAAACAAAACACATCTTACATCAAACTCAATGGCACCTACTACCACTCCCCGAGTGACAAAGAACCCCTATTCAGAGAACACACTGGTCAAACATCTACTCAGGCGTCGACGATCCCGACAACAAATTCGACGAAAACCACATTCATGACGTTGAAACACAGATGACGAACATCACACCCCACTTAAAACCACACGAGACTGGAGACATTACCCGCCTAAACACACCCCAATTCCCAGCCATCACACTCCAAGAACTCCAACAAGCACTACGAACATTTTCGCAAAAAGCTCCAGGACACTCAAAAATCACGACACACTACCTGAAACAACTCCCTCCCAACATGCTCCAGTACCTACTATACATATTCAACAACGCAATCTCTGCGGGATATTTCCCTATCAAATTAAAACACACCATCATGATTTTCCTTCCTAAACCGTCAACCTCACAACACGAAATAAAAAACTACCGCCCAATATCACTACTCGACATCCACGGAAAACTCCTAGACAAAATCTTCACCTACAGACTCACTAACCATCTCACTATGCACAACATATACAACAAAAGACAACACGGCTTCCGACACGGAAGAGGAACACACACTGCTCTTGCCACTCTACATGAGACGCTGCACAGCCACCTAAACCAACGGAATAAAGTAGACGTCATCCTCCGAGATGTATCCAAAGTATTTGACAAAGCCTGGCACACTGGCCTAAAACATAAATTATCGCAACTAAACATTGATCCACTGTTCACAAAAATTCTTACAAACTTCCTTTCAGACCGCACCGCTGCAATCAGAATCGCTAACCCCACAGTACAATCCTTCCCCATAAAATCAGGGGTGCCCCAAGGAGCACTTATCTCCCCAGCACTGTACATTTTTTACACACACGACCTCCCCTCGCCCACACCAAACACTGATTATATTGCATTCCCCGACGATTTAATACAAATCACATTCAGCCCCAACTCCCATAACATGGTCGCGCGTTTGACAACAAGGGCAATAGGCCAGATCAATGCCTATGAAAGGAAATTGGAGATTCAAACAAACGCAAACAAATTCAAACTTATAGCCATCAGCCACCACAAGAAACACGAAGTGCACGTAGACGGCAACCCCCTTCCGTATGATAAATCAAGCAAAGTTTTAGGTCTCCACCTCGGCAGCCAGGGATACACCTCACACATCACAGAGGAAAGCAATAGCACAAAATAACCTCTCCCGTCTATACAGTTTCAAACACATGCACCTGGACACAAAACGGAAGCTTTACCTAGCCTACGTACGATCAGCCCTCATCTACCCAGTCATCCCACTCCACACATTATGGCCAACCTCCATCTCAAAACTACAATGTGAACAAAACAAAGCAACACGATTCATCACAAACGCAGAATGGCACGACTTCAATACATCAGCCCAATTGCACCGCCAAACCAAACTAGCCACCATCAACACTCTCTTACACGAACACGCGAAGAGAATATGGACCAACATTGAAAACATGCACCCACAACTATACCTACACCTCACATTCCCACAAGAAACTAGACAAATACCACACAGAGCTTTATCAAGCTCGAAAACAAAAATACTTCGGCCCCCCTCCAACACCCAAGTACACATGACACCCCACACCGCCGCACCTAGCATCAATACCCCTCTAGGTTATCAAAACAAAACAAACGTCAATTAGACGTAAACCCCCAATCGGCTACAACCACAGTCTGAATTGCACGACTACCCAACTACATTTAAACGTTCAGCCCCAACCAGAACCCATGCCCCTCCACCACCAACCCCTAATATCAATGAAAAAAAAGCAATTCCTTATAGAGACCACCTACAAGAATAAACCCCAGGGACAGACCCCCACCACTCAACACATATGCGCAGAGCGCTCATTTCTGTTCCCCTCCTAGTATTCCTCTCCGTTTTACCCCTATACTTAGGTACACCCTGTGCCAAACTCTCCCTCAAATCTTTCCTACTGGTATCGACCACCACCCCCAGGCATTTTGATGAATTGTTGCTAAATCACATTGTCTTCAACACATGTCCTCATCTCTCTTCTTTTAGTCAGTCCAAGGAAATATTTGTGGGTCAAAGTGTGGGTTTCAGACCGAGTGCATCTTGGTCCCTCAGAATATTAAAAACAGCACAATGACGACAACAAAATAATAAAAGTTTTAATAAAAATATAAATAATATAATAGAATCAGTAATGATAATAATACTAATAACATTAAAATTAAAACGATGATCCTATTCTCATTATTACTGTACGGTAGAGTGTACATATTTCGGCTACCTGTAAAAGCACATTATCTGCGAACAACTCCGTCACCTACGTGCATACCTTGATATCACTGCCCTGCAGTGACGCATGTAGTTCTTGGAACACAGATATAGTCCGTCGTACTGCTTAAGACTTTCTGCACTCGGATGTTAGAGTGACTCACACACACTGAACATTTCTACGTGTGACTGCTGGCCGGATGTAATACGTACAGGTGTTGGCTTTCCCTGTTTCAATAAACTGAGCATCACTGTATTCAACTTTATTTACAAACTTTATTTGGCTTGATATGGCGGATGGCAGATAGTATGAAATTCTATCATTTGCTTAAATTACCCTAGCGACAAACAAACAATTTATGTTAACGTTTACAGCTCATCGTCATTACTATCGCAACGTGGGAAATATGACGCGCCTACAATCCAGGCCCTACATCTGACATATTTTTCGTTACTTCTACCCAGGTCGATCACTGGTTCTTACCTTGCGAAATAAACTAAACACTATAAGATAACTTATCAAAAGCTCATAAAAAATCAATTATAAAAGAATACTTTTGTAAAACAGATTTTTAGTGTTATTCGCTTGTTTCATAGGAATCGAAGTATTTGTTTTTATTAGACTTCTCAAGCTTGTATGCAACGTTCTCACTTGGGATAGTTTATCATGATGTATTTCTACTTGAAAATGTCACATCGTTCTATTTAAATAGTAACCTTGTTTACTCCTTTAGATAATATTTTTATCGTATTCTGTCCCATCTTAAAACTTAACCTTTATATTTACGATTGACGCCCCCTTAATTAATGTGTATCATTAAATAGAGTTGCGTTACGAGACGGACATTTCAAAGATGATAAAGCAGTTAGCTGATAAAACATTTACAAATATACTGACATGTTACTTTAGTCTGTTAAACGTTACAATTACCAGTAGAGCAATGGTGAAAGACAAGCTATTTACTTTTAATTTATTTAATAAATCTGCAAACGACTGAACACGTCTGGCATTTCATAATTCTGCCTACAACTATTGATCAAATTGATGCATATTGGGATATTGATCCCGGTATTGATCAAACAATGAGTGATGCACGGTGAGTGGATTCCATTTAATTATCTACAGTGCAAACAATTTCACCATCAAGCTAAGGATTTAATAGGTATAAATTTAATGATAAATATATAGGCTTGATGACCCCAAGTAACGAGTCCTTCCTCTCAATTAGATTTTTCCTGTTTGATGGATCTCAAGCAAGTCTCTCGCAAATGTTTCAAATGTTACAAAACTTTTTAAATATTGTATTACCGCCCATGATCAAAGCACCGCTTTGAAGACAATCCAAACCTAATATCTAACAATCGATAACCATGTAACCATAAGCTATAGCTCAACTCGTATGATTTCATTTTCGTCATGAATGTAATGACTAACGGATGGATGTTTCTTAGATGCTTTTAGTTTGCTACGCTGGGCCAGTGAACGAAGCAGAGTGTGCTGTAATCAGTCAGATAAGGGCGCTGATAGTCACTATCTTATCTGCACAAACGCGAGCTCCAAACTCTGAAGCAGCGAGACGGCAGTTCCGCTTCTAAGTGTGATCAAAGAACACTCAAGTGTGTCTTGTGAAGAATTAAGTCAGTTTTCCAGTTCCTCAAAGCATAATTATGGTCGAATCCGGTAAGTTCCTAGAACACAGGGTTTTAATTTCCTCTTAGTTCATGGTACTACACATCAGTGAAAGATTTAGGGTGATTAGATCCAGCCCACACATCATCAATAACTTGGACAACTTCAAGGCGTCATAGCAAGAACTATACCCGAAACAGAACTAATAGTGGAAGGGCTTGATGCTCTGATGACAAAGTTACTTTTGTTCAAGTATGATATTTCATGCGCAACTTTTCAATACATCTACGTATTTTCATTTTTAAGCTTTCATTTTCAAGCTACTTTTCCTTTTACTGATCTCTGGTTATTCAAGCGTAGACATCGCTATCATATTTTCCTTTATAGAATATCTATCCCACTAAAGAACTGTATAAGAAGGATTTTTATGATACAATGTTGTGTCATACTTTAAGTACCAACTTCATTAGAAATACACTGTTATTTTCTTCGCGTGGTCAACGAATAACTTATTGGTTCAATGTTTTTACTCTCTTCATTGTAATTGGCATACGTAGTTAAACATTTCTGTCTTTGCCAACATGTATTCGTTTCAAAAAATGTTGAAAATTATATTCAACCAAAAAATATCGTTTACGGTGTCGAGAATTTACCTATGATAAATAAATGTAAAAAAATTCCAATTTATCAAAATACTTCTCTACATTAGTAAATTGAGGTCCATATCAATTTAGTTCAATTAATTCAGTCCCAACATCCACTTCAATACGTAAAAGACCTGCATTTCAAACTGCAACATTTACTTTACTTCAATTTAAGAATCAATATATCTTGCCCTCGTATGCACATTAAATCAGTTACTAACGTTGGTCCCCATTCTAACACCACAATTTATTCCAAACATTTATTTCTCATTTATCTTTCTACATCCGTTCGATGGAAACAACCCACTTTTCACATAGGGCTGCTAGACTGAAAACCCATTTTATTGAATGCTCGTAAAATTATCTACACCTCCTTACCACGCATATGCCATCTCAAGATCCATGGAAGGTCAGAACACAGTTATTTAACTATGATATATGGTACAATCTGCTTCACATATCTTGTGCGATAGTGTACACATCCTGTCTAAAGTTACATTGCACTTTACCAATCACCATTCTAATTCTATTTGACATTATTATCCTTCAAATATTAGAGACAGTTGAAGAATTTATGCTGCATTCATATCAGTTTTGTTTACCCTCATGCTGTGAGATCACACGCACCATATCACAATACCAGAACAATACAAGCAACAAAAAAGGACAGTTTTTCCTACTAGAACAATGTCACACCACCATCCCCACTCCAGTGTAACGAGGAGTCTCTCTAGATAATATCTTTCAAAATCCTCTTCCCCTCACAGCTAATCTATCCCGCCTTATTCAACTAGCCCAGATGAGGAATACTTCAGTCTTAAACTGACGGTGTACCATTATGTCATGATTATCATGCACAGCTAACGTTTACATCCTAGTATAGAGCCCATCTCCGCACTGCCTCAACTACCGACAATATCACTACAATTTTTCTCTACGTTACAATTCTTCGCTCTCTCCAGTTTTTTTTAATATTTGCTCTAATTCTTCAAATTCTTCCAGCGTATACACCTTTAATTAGCAACGCTACATGTTTAATCCCAAACCCTAAAATTACTATCACCATAAAAATTCTAGCACCATACATTACTAACATCATCAATAATATTTTAAATCACTTCTAGCATATTCTCACATCTTATTTTACCATTTTTTCACTGATAGAGTTTGATTTACTCAATGAAGATTCAAAGCTTATGTGGATTTTTGTCTATTGTAAATTCAAATACATAAGCTGGACTTGTATAGTTTTCACAGGAGCGTGTCAGTACGTTGTACCCCCTGCTTATGTTTGAGTGCTCTGATTCTGACATAATATATACATGTACATTGTCGGATATTATCAACCATTCCAATTAATTTCATGAAAATACATTTTCAGAAAGAAAATAACGAATGGATCACTATCTTTCATTTCGCTTCCTTTTCCTGTGCATGAATAAAAGACACTCATGCTGCCATAAGGAAGCGTTCATGCCTATTTTATGGGAGAGATAATGATCATAGGATACTTCCCGGACGTTGACAAATGATTTGCGCTTTTCAAGCCAAATGAACTCGTCCTTATCAATAAAAGAAGCATTTATAAAAAGGTTGAAAATTTAAATGTTAGCACCTGAAAACCAACCGCAAAATTTATTCGCTCAATTGTAATCTTTTTAATTTCTAAATTGATTAGGCAAACATGATGAATTTAATTCAGCACTGAGTTAGATGTTCATAAAAGTAACCCTTGAAAGGAGTTTGAAATAAGTTTCAGTTAATATAAACGAATACACGAACACCTAATTTGATGGTGTCAGCTTGGAGCATGGATACAGAATTATTCATAAATTTCTGCATATTCTTCGAATATTCTATGACATAGCACAAAAAATACAAACAACATGTGGCAGATTGAGTAATCAGAGTCATACTCATAATGATTCAAAATTGGGTGAACAGAGGAAAGACAGCACGGTGTCAGTCATGGGCACGTTGACAGCAGGTCTTGTAGCTTCATAAAAATCCCTAATTTTTGGCTCAACACCACTGGTGTAAGACTCGTAGTCTATAAAATAGTTGAATAGAAAGACAGCACGGTGTCAGTCATGGGCACGTTGACAGCAGGTCTTGTAGCTTCATAAAAATCCCTAATTTTTGGCTCAACACCACTGGTGTAAGACTTGTAGTCTATAAATAGTTGTAGTGAAATTTGCTTTATTTTAAACTGCACAATGGCACGTGCGGAAAACCTGTTTCTTTAAAGTGGGCATCTTAGTGAAAATGGTAAAAAATTCCGTTTTTTGAGTTGTGATTCTTATGATGGCAAAAAAGGGACAAGATCGTGTGTAGATATTGATTTTTTCTTGTCAAAACTCTATTCACTTTTGTTCTACCATGAAAACTGTAAGAGGAGATCGATTTGGGTCGAAAATGCAAAAAAT
Source organism: Trinorchestia longiramus (assembly GCA_006783055.1). NCBI lineage: Eukaryota > Metazoa > Arthropoda > Malacostraca > Amphipoda > Talitridae > Trinorchestia > Trinorchestia longiramus. Next base: position 106,834 of record VCRD01000806.1, on the reverse strand, counting down.
ACCTTATTTACCTATGAAATCGCCATTATTTCGAAAAAATGAGAAAAAGTACTTGAATAAAATGTGTTCTAAATCCAATTTTATCTATTATGTTGCGCTGAGTTTCGTCGTTTTATCGATGTTGCGCTTAGTTTCGTCGTACCATGCATTTAAGCTTTTCACTAAGATGCCCCCTTAAAGTACAACAAGAGGCGGAATATCAATCTTTTTTTAAATACGAAAATACTACTCGCAGAGTGTCTGCTTCTTTAAACGATAAAATAACAGAAGCAGAATGTTTATCTCTTTATGCAGTAACAGACACTGGATATCCATTGCTTTAAACTATAAAATAGGAAGCGAAGAACGTTCATCTCTTTCAGTTATATGATATAATAACACAGGCGGAACGTCTAAGAACGTTCTCTCGTTAGACGTTCTCTTTCACGGTCAAAAATGACAGTGTTACGTAACCAATTTAGCATTTACTGAGTATAGTTCGCACAGAGACTTAGGTATGAAACCTGAATTTACCTTCTGCATTCAAGACGACAATAAAATAAGTTGTTTTCAGTTATGAACTGAATGAAGTTCAGTTTTCAGTTCACTTCATTACATGTCTTAACCCTTTCACGACCGAATTATTTTCATAGTGATCAAAATATTACGTAAATTACCACTTATCTTTACTAATCGATATATAATTTTGCAGTAGTTTTGAACGAATTATTTAGAATATGGGACTAAAGGGAATGATTTTTAAAGTTTGTTTGGGACATATTAACCCAACGGTGGCGAAAGGGTTAAGCGCTGAGTGCAGCTTTATCTTGTTTTGTAGCGCGTTGTACACTCACAAAAACGTGCACTCATGCAGGGTTCAGGTTAAAATAAAAGAATACATACCTTCTGAGTGTATGCGAGCGTCATGTGGATAGAGTAGTGACAGTTCGGTCCGTGATGGTATCGCTATCTTATCAGTAAGATCCTTTAGGAAAGCTTCCTCCGACAAAACTATCAAAAGATTGTGAATTGAGACCTTTACTCACACGAGGCTTTTGTTTCAGCGTTTGCTCTAAGTCCTTATGTACTGTACATGATATTGACTGGAAATCTCAAACTATAATATATAATATATAATATATAGGGCAATACGGGTTCGTACTCTTATCAGAATTTTCCGATGCACGACTAAGCTCTGAACTTTCTCAACATGTTTGCGTAAAATAAAGAAACATTTTTGAACTGTCAACTCAATACTATAGAAAAAATAAATGCAATAGAAAAACAACATCCTTACTGTAAAACTTTGATGTTATTCGATGGGGGTAGTTGCCTTCCAGCAAGGTACATGTTTCCTAGTAAGACGATATGATCTAAGAATCCATTATAGAATATGAGCAGGAAATGCTATATTGAAGTCTTTTACAAAGGTAAAACAGTGTAGCAGAAAATTTGACTGGATCAATCACGAAAAGCTTCTTTAAAAATTCATTTGCAGGATTTGTCATTCACCCTGTTGTAATTAAGTGGAAAAGAGAGAAATTAAGCCCCACTCAACCGTTCATGAAGAAAACCCACTGCCAGTTCGTTTGAAATGTGTCCTGTATTCCGACTAAACAAAGTCACACTTTTCGGACATTTTCTTAGTTTAACACTGGTACTTGATACCCTGAAATTACTCAAATATTTCTCATTACTACCATTTTACTTATGAAAACCAACTTTCGATAGGCGAGTGATCAGCACTGCCCCGTGACTGCAAACTGATGGATATAATAATTATAAGAAACCTGATCAATTTGACAACTTCTTTGTTTTTGCCCATATTGCTGTAAAAATTTCTATGTACTATAGAACCTAAATGATGTCAATTAATATGTACTTTTTATCATCTCTAAGAATAAGAAAATCAAGTAGGGAAATTTGTTTTTCACGTTAAAAATAATTAGAAGATTACTACTAAAAATATTAGAAGACACTTGACAAAAGCTTAGGAGAAATTTAGTATTTGCATTTATTTCCTTTTAATTACAGAATTTCTATGCATCTTTTCTGCATTGAATCAACGAGGTGTGTAAGAATTTCAATAGGAATTTCTCTCCAATACTGCTTAATGCAAGACTTTAAGGAGTCTACTTTTCAGTTTTCTTCCATTATGAGGAATTCTAGCACTCGTCGCGCTGAAATTCCCCATAGATTTTCTATTAGGTTCAAGTCAGGAGATTTCGATGGCTAGACCAAAACTGTAATCTCATTGGCTTCAAACTAGTCTTCCGTAACCCTAGAAGCATGAATTGCTATATTGTCCGGCTGAGAAGTGGCATTATATGTAGTTCTCAAGATTATTAAAAAAAAAGATTTTCTTCCAACACATCAATGCATCATGAAGAGTTTCATTTTCCAGTCGTAGAAAAAACTCGTCAGATCTTTACAGATCCTCCACCGAATTTTGAAAAGAGATGTTCCTCTTCCCTTAAATCATGCCACTGGAGCTGGCAACCATAAGATCTATCTATATGAAACTTCTTTCTCTTGAAAAAACATCAGTTTACCATTGCTTCTATGTCTAAGTTACTTTTTCCTCTACCCAATCTAGACGTTTCATTTCATGTCGTTCTTTTAAAGTGGGTCTTTTTTCTCTTTAGAAAAACGAACCGAGGTGGACCATATAGAAGTTGACTAACCCTTCTCGTGGTGGATGGTAAATTTATATTCTGTTGGAGATCTTGTGTTCAAAATTCATCCTTCGAAACTTCTCGAAAGAGTCGACATCGAATTGCAGCTGTGATTTTAGGTGGGCGGCCTGGATGTTTTACCGTGCCACAACCCTCACGATATTTTAAACAATTCCTCACAACCGTAAGAGATCTTGATAATTCTCTCATAATGAAACATATAGATTTTACCTTATATACAGGGTGTCTCAAAAAATGTACTCATCCTTTAACCGTTGCTAACATGCTGTCTTCTTTGTGTTGCAGGTATGAGGTTCGAACCTTTGCGAACATGATTCTTTAATCACATTTAATCATGTTCGCAAAGGTTCGAACCTCACACCTGCAACAGAAAGAAGACAGCATGCTAGCAACGGTTAAAGGGTGAGTACATTTTTTTGAGACACTCTGTGTAATATTGACTGAAATTACGGCTTTTTCCTTAGTCGTCAGAAGTAGAATTTCTTAGGATTCTGCAATGATTTTACGAGACGGTGAATTAACTTCTAAGTATAATGCTTGTATACATGAGAAAAGTCTGCTCACAAAATACATGCACACTTATTCTTCTTCTCTCAGTCAGAAGTAACTCGGAACTACAATATTTCAACCAGGTCTTATAATTATTACTACCCAGGAAAACAAATTTCTCTGAATAATTTCAATTACTTTGAGAGTTGGTTAAAAAACGAAAGTGCGTAGGACTGACATATTATACAGATTCTACATGGAAATTTGTACGGCAATATATGCAAAAACGAAGGAATAAACAACTTTTCAGGTTTCTTTTAATTAGTTTTACCATGTTCCGATATTGATGGGGCTTGCTACATCGAACGCAAACAACTGTCGTTGCTGGCTTCACTTCTAGTTGCTGCGGGCAATGTTAGCAGTAGCCTAATTTCTAAGGTCTGCTATCTGTTGACTTCCAGTAGCAGACAAAACATGCTCAATGTCAGAACCCACGAGTAAAGTTTGCCTTCGATTTTAGGAATTACCTACAATCTGGGAAATAGATTTACGCTATGATTAACTTTTTAACTAACAAGTAAGAAACAAATGAAATACGGGAAATAATGAGTAACAATCTTTTAGTGTATCATCACTGCAAGCGCTCTTAGGAATTTTTCTATAAGTCGTGTTTCTTTTCCAAGACAGGGTTTCGTTTCCATCACAGAAGGATCAAACAAAAGTCGGGTTTTATAAGTTGTTTGGTAATGATAAGATAAATGTGTAAGGACAAGTGACTTTTTCAAACACAGTATCTCTCTATCAAGTACAGGGTATCCGAAAAAATTTATACATTTTTAAAAGGATCTAGCTTGAATAATACTGGTGCTAGGAGGCTGGGACAAGTCTCATTCATAAGAGCAAGATCTGAAATTTTATTTTGTATCCGGGCTACGTTGTTTCCTACTTTATGTACACCTTTTGAATACCAGTAGTATTCAAACTACAGCTTTTTAAAAATGTGCACATTTTTTAGGGACACCCTGTAGATCCCGAACTGAGGGATGGGCGATAAGCAAGCATTGCGATCGATCTTTATTCATTAATTAACCACCATATGAATATATAACAACCACACGAGAACCCCTGTTTCAGTACGTGTCGTTCGCATGACTAAATCATGTTCAAGTTCCAGCTTCTAGGGAGCCACTACCGTTTATCACAGAAAAGATAGCACCAATATTTAATCAGCAGTAGATTTTTCAGACCAGTATATACCTACCAGTTCGAAGAGGATATACATTCTTCAGCTCTTATCAAGATATTGTTTTCTCTAGATTAATAAATTATACTTTTCCTGCAGGACATAAGGCGCCCTATCCCCGGGCTTACGACGAGTATTACGATTCTGAAGATGAGAACAGCGGACTGCGGCTCGTACGGAAAAGTGGCATTCCTTTGCTGTATGTGGTTGCTGTCTGCACAGTCATTGTGGGTATGATATGCCTGGCGATCATCACAGACTACTGGGCGCACCTCGAGCAGCCCATGTGCTTCCTGTACTCTCAGGTGAGGATAGAACATCTTTCAGAACAGAAACACTAAGTGCAGATGCTTTCAAGTTTCATTGAAATGCTAGGCGAACCTGAGTAACACGTTTATAAAATAAGAGATTACGGTGTTTTAAATTTCTCGTAGAGTCTCAGATCTGAATGTAGGATGGGCGTTTAGTAGAACGGTAGAAAGATCAGACGGGATCCATGAAGTCCTAAAGAGTTTTTAAAAACAATGAAGCTGATTTTCGTGCTGACATCACAGGAAGCTAATAATACCTTCTCGACTTATACGTTTCCAATGATATATGCGAAAGTGAGGCTAACTATTGGTTCTATCTGATCAAGTTTAGCTGTTGTAACACCATACACAGGTTTACAGTACTATTGGATCGTCTGTTACACTTCCCTTAGAAATGTGAAAGCTGTATCCATATTAGGCTGCATCAAGTATTTCATGACATTTTACAGCCAATTTCTTTGATACCAATTAATGAGAAACTGTAAATAAAACGCGACGGGTACAGTTGCAATCGATCTTATACAACCCTTACGTATTCTACATATTCTCTAAACACATGCACGAAGGTGACTTGGTCTCAGACATGGGAATTGTTTCTAATCTTATTAACTAATCTGACCGCTGAATGAAATTGAATTCCAATCACAACATCTATGGATAAGCAAGCTGATGCCTGGAATACACTCTGTTTTGGTTGAAGAGACCAAGTAACGCTTAACTCTTGACTTCCCACAGGAATTTGACTGCTTCGCCTCGTATGTCTTTTTATATATGGTGCTGGAGACGGAAGAGAATTCTGAAATTTCTGCTTGCAGGCTACATTATATTATATTAATAAGTTCCTTTGTGGTGTTGCCGTTCTCAGGCAACCCGTTTGACTTCGTTATAGGTATAAGAGGAGCCCCAAAGGAGCATTGTCCCAATATTTTAAAATCGTAGCGGCCATAGCAGCCGAGTAGCTAATCGACACATTCTGCTTAAAAATTATAAACTATATAGAGTATTTGAGGCAACAATTATTTACCTCAGATAAAATCAATATCAGATGAAGTTTCAAGTCTTTAAGTAATGAACAGAATAAAATAAACACTGAAGAGTGTCCCCTGAATTTTGTGATGAAAAAACTTAGAGAAAAAGTTTATAAGAACACTTAGGTTTCTTCGTTACCACCGCATAGATATTTTACTGTACTTTTAATCCAACCCCCCGCGATTTGAATAGATACATAGAGAGAACACTAATCTTGAACATTTTGTAGATAAATATATAAAAATTAGCGGAAAAAATTTATTGCGAACTGTCATTGTGTTTCTGAAGACCTAGAGAGAGGGTTTTTCATCACTATGAGCAACTGACACGAAACAAAATTTAATTCCACATTCTGGCAGAACAATTTATTCATGAAAGTTGAGTAGTAGAATTGAGTAGCTTTTGCAGTATTTTGAGATTTCAGTCAAAATACGCAGTACAAAAAGATCTCAGGAACAAGGGAACTGAAATACCTCTCCTCCCTGTAATTCATGTACGGTTCTAGTGATGTTACTATCTTCCTGTATTGGGAGGACGGTGCAGGAGTATCTTATTAATTTTTTAATGTTTTCGAACAGTCAGCCTCAAGCTCCCAGGTATACCAGTTCGGCAGCACCTTGTCCAACTGCTACTGGGTGTCATACGGAGCAGTGCCTTCTGTTACCATCGCTATCATCTGCGGGGCGCTGTATATGATGAAGGTGAGACCAAGTGACAATGAAACCAAGAAGCCTGGAATTAGAAACCAAGAAAATAGCAAAGGAAAATAGTGAACGAAACCCTTGAAATTCATGCCGTCCATGAACCATCACTCGCGTTCTTTTGCAAAGCAGGAATGGTGGACATAAGGTGGACATATACCTACATTTTCCCTTGATTTCCCAGGGTTTCTCAAAATTTTCCTTAACCAGATAGATGGCTGTAGAAGTCAGACACTGCTAAATAACTACATGAACATCAGTGAAATTAAAGGGCTCTTGGTCTATAAAAGACTTGACGCCACAATGTGTGTTGAAAAAGACACGTTTTTCGAACAGTTTTCGATCGCTTACGGGCAGCTTTTCTTGAAAGAATAGAAGCTTATGAAGGAATATTTGTTCCCAGTAATTAGGTGAAACACCGGGAATTAATCTTGGCGACTCCCGAAGTAATAACTGACAGCTTCAGCTTAATATGTTTCATATGAATTAGTAAGAAAAAGCCCGTGAATGTATCAACTTTCTAACTTTCATCCATGATTGTCCCTTTTAATTTACAAACTTACTTTACTAATATCAAAGTTTAACCTGTTTTCCTTTTTTTCAAATGTTGTCTTGAAACAGGAGCTTAACGCTCATATTTTTCCTTCCACGATTCTCTCAAAATTCTCCAAAACCGTATTTGAAGAAGTGACAAGTTTGTGACAAGTGATATTGCAGGTTCCTCCCCTATTTAGTTAACTTTTTACTGAACATGAAATGTACCCATTTCAGTGAAACTTTTTTACGCTATGTGATCTCTCGTTGCCTATGTTTTCCATGTTTCAAATCCATGTCATTATGTAAGTTTTGTTAATATTGTTGTTCTGTCTCAGCATCTCTAACTCGTAGCTCTGTGGCAGGTGTTCACTGACCCTCAGGACGAAGAAGACGAACAGGATCAGGTTTTCTACCTGAAGGTGGTTCTGGCTGGTATGTTCGTGGCTGCGTTGCTGCTATTGGGCGTGTGTTGTACGCTAGCTGAGGGCATGCGTATCACTTGCACTAACATGGGACTCAATTCCGTCAATGGCAAAGCGGACTCTTGTATGGACAAGCTCAACCTCAGGGTAAGGCCATTGTGCATCTCGATGTTCCAGTCCCGATTTTTCAATGACATACGACGCTTCTCAACTTTTTCTGGCACTTTTTCTTTGAGTATAATATTTCATGGGTTCAATATATTGGATGTTATGTACGTTCCTTGACATCTTTTCAAGAAGACGAGGCTCGTTTTCACTCATAGCTATGAATCATTAACATTCGAAAGCTTAGCAGATTTTAATTAAGAATAAACTTTTCCTAACTAAATTTACGCATATAAACAGAACAAAATCGGTACTTAAGCTTTACGATGGTATTTTCTTATATGAAAAGTTCCTAAGATACTTTTTGTCCTGTGATTGGAACATTAGTTTCGCTTGTAATTGTGAGGTCGAGAATTTTTTGTTGAAACGACTCCTAACAGATAGCCGGATTAATTGAATTATATTTAATGCATTTATTATAGCTGTGTACTGAATTCAAATACTGCAGTCCATAGGTGGTACGCAATAATGTTACACAATTAATAACGAGGGTAAGCTGATATTTCACTATTCACTATAATTGGTTTGAGAAATTGTTGTATCAAACGACGTACTGAGGACATGCCGAATTCCTCTGAAATTTCTCGTCATCGAATGTAACATACCAAAAATTAAATAGAGTCAGATGAGATAGAGTTACAGCATACAAAAAAAGAAAGACACTTAATGAGAAAAAAGATCACTAACACTTTCGAGACTCGAGTTTTTACAGTTCTTCCTAGGGATGTGGTCGAATGAAACAGTAAAACGTCTATCACAGACACAAATTCAATGTGATTACATACAATAATTATTCGGCTTCCAAATATTTCACTTACCTTAACACGTGGAAAACGTTGAATCATTGGAAAACAGTTTACACATTGCATTGTCAAATAATTTACGTATTTCTCCTCAGCATAACATCAGGAGACTATAAAGCTAATACAACTCATGGGATTCAGATGTTCGTGCAGGATTGATGCCCTTCTTTAACCCATTAGCGCCCATCATACTATGTATAGAAAGATTCGTTCGGGCATAAAAAAGGTGTAGATATAAGGAGAAATTTCCACAATGTTTCGTTCGGTGAAGAAATAACTTCGGCGTTAGGCTAATTTAGCCTTTATAGCCTGTCCTAAAATTAGGACAGTGGGGCCTAATCACCAGCTTGGTCGACTGGTGAGCGAATCTGCTTGCGAGCGGAAAGACCCGGGTTTGAATCCCACTGCCGACATGGTTGACGCGGCTAGAAATACGGCATGGGACTTGGGTAAAACGACCGAATAATTATCGAAGCAATTATCCGACCCAAGAATGGGCCCGAAGGTTCGTTCCTATAGCCTCATTCTATTCTATTCTAATGGGTTAAACGGTATGGGACTTGGGTATCAACCTAAGAATGGGCCAAACGGCTCGTTTCTATTGCCTTATTCTCTTCTACTAGTACTCACGTTGTGCAGGTGGAACAATACAGTCTCCCTGTGGACACCTCAATCATGGTGCACTTTGGCTCAGCGGGTCTCTGGACAGGCATGGTTGCTTTCACGCTCCTCGTCATCTTCCACTCGATTTCAGTCTGCCGCACAACCTAAAGAAACAAAATTTCTCAACAAATGTACCGAAAATATGCACGGTTACCTACGAAAATTTTCACGACATTAAAGCACTGTTACTTTATTTCCTTCGATCGCTCTGTTCACGAATCAGAAAACTTTTAGCGAGGTGTAATTTCTACACATTTGTTTTGAAGTTTCACCAATGAACTACGTGTGTTTTGGAATATTCTTTCTCCAGCCTTAACAGTGATCATTTCACTTCGTTCTAGTCTGGCACTTTGTAGAAGTACTATCAATTTGACTTTTTTGAAACAAAGTTCAAATTCATTTTCAAGGGAAGCTCGGTTTTAATTTTCTCCAACAAATACGAGAACACTATAACTTTAAAGAGAAATTAAATGTAATTAGTTGAAGTTCTGAACGCGCTATCATTTTAAAATACTTTGAAATGACGGCTAAACGCTGGGTTCTGTAACCTTGCACACAGACGACGCTAACAAATGCGTTAGCGTAATTTTTCATAAAAATGCATTATGCATTTCATGCATAATTTTTCAAAGGTTATTATTGCGATTCAACCGAGAGCTTAGTATTATAAATTCCTCGTATTCGTGTTATGTATGACCCTTCAGTCTCATCTTAAACATTTGTACACCAATCGAGGAACAAATTGGGTGGTGGACACGGTTTGGACGAGTTACCTTACATCTAACAAATGCTAATTGCAATTACTTCTTGCAAAGCTGATCTGTCAGCAAGTTGAACAAAATTCATGGTAGGGTTTTGCCGTTAAGTTGACTTCTTTCATAGAACGCAAAAAATGTTAACTCTCTGATTTCAATTCATGTTTAATAGTCAATTTTAAAAATTCTAGCGAGAAGCTGTGTAGGTGCATTCTTGTCTGGATATAATTAGCTTAGCTCTCTGCTTGTACAGCTTCTAGATCGGGTAGGAGGTGAATGGAGAGTTCTTGAATATGCATGCATAGATTTATGAACTAATTTTTACAACGGCTGCATTAAAGGAGTCCTAGAACGATGAGCTTGACTACAGTTTCTAATTAGCTTGCACTCTTGCGACTAACAAATGGAATACGAAATGAGAAAAGCCTAGTATTCCTTCAAAAGCGCTGATATGTGCTGGCGTAATTAATTTAAGGTTATTTCTAGCTTGTAGCATAAAGTAATAATAATCCACACTAGGTAGATGTGCATGATTTATTATACTACGAAAGTTTCATCTTATCATTGTATATTGATTTAACATTAAAAGATTCATCGAGCTAGAAATACAGTCATACAACACAAAACAATCAGTCGTAGACAGCGTTTGATAGCTTTTACGATGGCCCCGAGTATCTTTTTCAAACCATTTCAATTTAAGATGTGTGTCAGAACAAGAATAATCGGCTCACTCCATAGGAATGAACCTAAAACGCTCATTAAAATGGAGCTGTACCGAAAATCTATTCACGCCGAATCAGCCTGCGTTTGCGTTACTGCGGCACTGTATTTGGGTTAAAATATGCCCTGTGCATGACTTAAGACGGATAAACCGCGAGACTTTTTCTCCTGTATGTTCCTTGATCATTAAGGGTGCCCAACAACCCTAGAGGGAAATACCTAGTCTTCACTATGACTAATATGAAAACTAAAATCGATCCTGAAGCGACTCTGGAGTGTAAGTGTTCAGTCGACGCAGTTTTTGTCGAAGGTTCTGGCGCTTCTTCGTGTATGTGTGTGAGAGAGAGAGGTTCATTCATGGCTCTTCCTCTTCTAACATCTTATTACTATTCTTCCGCTACATGGAAGCAGCAACTCTCATGGTACGCGTTAGTGGTTGAGAGCGATACACCTGCTACCTCTTCTACGCTGACTGAATTGGAACAAAACATTTTGCTTAGTTCACTACATGTTCTTCATATTCATTAGTCTATAACTAATGCTTTTGGCTTAGTTTCTGGGTTGTTCAGGTCTAGTTTAGCTTCCGTATTATTATGGTGTGACATTTTTTGTCGAGCTACTTAATGTCAAGTGCATGAGTACGTCCGTCTTGGAAAGCCAGATTTAGATCCTCTGTATTCTTCCAAAGTAATCGGTCTATGCAGTCGCACTGCAGATCTCGCAGTACAACCTATACTTTTAAGAGTATTTGTTTACTTTTATAGAATAAATATGAATTTCAAGTTGTTGATTCATTGAGTTTGTCAACCTCGTCGTCAATGCGTCTTTGACATTAGGAATAAGTTTTTTAACACTTTTCAAGTGTGGTGGTACACATTTCACACCGCCAAAGAGGTCATGTTTAACACGTTGCCTCCGATTGCCTGATTGGTGTAAAACTTAACTTTGTACGCATAGTCACTAGAAGGATCTGAAAAAATTACAGAACCTAACCTAAGTGGTACACATACGTACCACTTCGGAGTCAACGTGTTAATGCTTGGTGGTACCAAAACTATACCACTTCTTAAAATTGAGATTCTGTACTGCTCAGCAGCTCAAAATTTGTACAACCATCATAAATGTAAGGGAATATCCGTATGAATCTCTAAGTTTTTGAGCATGTGACACATTTGTTTCCATCAAAAGTATGAGCCTGAAAGGATTAACACGTTGACTCCGAAGTGGTACGTATGTGTACCAGTGAGGTTAGGTTCTGTAATTTTTTCAGATCCTTCTAGTGACTATGCGTACAAAGTGAAGTTTTACACCAATCAGGCAATCGGAGTCAACGTGTTAATGGAACCAGCAGTACTGTGAGGCTCGAGTGACATATTCAAGCTTCAATGAAAATATATCAAAAAATATCAAATATATATCAAAAAAATAATGGATCACATTCTCCTTTACTTGAGGCAAAAAGTAGTCCTAGCAAATTTCAGCATAAATGAGACTAATAACGCTCCCAAATTAGGAATTAGGAGTCACGAACACGAAGGTCCATGCACATAACAAAAACGTTTTTACTAATCAGATAAGCAAGAAAAATTGAATTTGACACATTCTTTGCGGTATGACCCACCGGTGGGTCACTCAGGTTAGGTTCTGTAATTTTTTCAAAGCTTTCTAGTGACTGTATGTACAAAGTAAAGATTTGCACCGGCTAGGCAACTGCAATGAATGTGTTAAATCTATTTCAAACCCTACACGCTCCCACACTCAACCCAACCCAACCCAAAACCCTGCCTCACTCAACTCAACCCAACCCAAAACCCTGCCTCGCTCAACCCAACCCAACCCAAAACCCTGCCTCACTCAACTCAACTCAACCCAACCCAACCCAACACCCTGCCTCACTCAACTCAACCCAACCCAAAACCCTGCCTCACTCAACCCCAGTCTCTGACCTGAAACTGAACCCAAACCTAACCTAACACTTCCTCACATGCAACCCAACCCAATCCAACCCAAAACTCATTTTACGAAGACCTGATGCTGCAGGTTTTGCAATCAAAAGGATGTAAAACGAAAAAGTGAAACAAGAAAATACGTAAGAAAAAACTAGGTGGGGAGGAGGGAAAATTTAGAATTATGAAGTTATTTCCACTAAGAGTGTAACAGAGAGTTAAACCCACAGAATATTATCCCAAGAAGTCTGTAAACGAGGCTTTTGTCCCACAGGGATTTTGTCCCAACGGAATTTTGTCCCAACGGAATTTTGTCCCAACGGAATTTTGTCCCAACGGAATTTTGTCCCAACGGAATTTTGTCCAAACGGAATTTTGTCCCAACGGAATTTTGTCCCAACGGAATTTTGTCCCAACGGAATTTTGTCCCAACGGAATTTTGTCCCAACAGAATTTTGTCCCAACAGAATTTTGTCCCAACAGAATTTTGTCCCAACAGAATTTAGTCCCAACAGAATTTAGTCCCAACAGAATTTAGTCCCAACAGAATTTAGTCCCAACGGAATTTAGTCCCAACGGAATTTAGTCCCAACGGAATTTAGTCCCAACGGAATTTAGTCCCAACGG